>JAOXJP010059416.1:0-15720 GCA_025762735.1 Platanus orientalis | reverse complement strand
TAATATAAATACACATAAAATAAATGCGATAATGCTTATTTTAATTATGATAATTATGCAATTTTAAGCAATTATCAACAGTCTTCGCAAAACTCCAGGTCCCAACCTGCAGTGCCAGATATCTGAATCTACACCTTTAGCAACAATTGAAATAGAGGTTGTTGTATTTCCTGTCAGGTAGTGTGTCACTTCTTTCTTTCCGCGAGCTACAACCAAGGCACCCTTTATGATTTTTCATGAATCTCATGTGAAAACCATGTTGTAACCTAAACTTGTAAGTTGGCCTATTGAAATAAAATTTCTTTTTAGATAGGGTACTTGTCACACATCATTCAACATCCATATACACCCATTTGGCAAACTAATCAGAACATCTCCTTTTCCAACACTATTGTAGGCTTTTATCATCTCTTAGAAACACCTTTCCACAATCACCTTACATATAGTTCTTGAGACATTCTTTGTTAGATGTGGTGTGGAAGGACACTCTTAAGTCAATCACCCATGACTTTGACTTTCTATCTAAGGTTAAAACTAATGCATCTTCAACAACTTCTTCAACAATATTTATAGAAGCCTCATTGTCCTTATTGTTAGTACCATGCATGTTTTTCTTTGGATCCCTATAGTCCTTTTTCAAGTGTCATTTCTTCCCACAATTTCAACTTCCACACTAAGTTTTCCAGATCTTAATTTACCTCTTGACATGGATCTACCATGATCCTGATTCTTGCTAGCTATTCTTCATCTTCCTTCCATATTCAAAGCACTACTTGAAGCTTCTCTTGAGGATGTGATTTTCTTGTAGATTTCTTCATTGAGAATCATGCTCATCACGTCATCATACTTCATGGGACTAGATCCCGAGGAATTACTGACAGCCATTACCAAACCATCCCAACTATTTGGTAAAGATGAGAGAATCAACAAGGCCCTAACTTTACTATCAAAATTGATTTCAACCGAGGTTAATTGGTTGGTAATTGTATTAAACTCATTTAGGTGTTCAGCCACAGTTCTACCTTCTTCCATCTTTATATTAAACAATCTCTTCATCAGAAACACTTTGTTGGAAGCCGATGCTTTTTCATACATTCAACAAAAGGCTGACATCAAGTCTTCTATAGTTTTCTTATTAGAAATATTAAAACCTGCCAATGAAGATAACAAAAGATGAATCGTACCTAGGGCTTTGCGATCAAGTACTTCCTATTCTGTATCTAACATTGTCACTGGCTTTTGCCCTTTCCTCTAAGGGATTGATAGAATTCTTCTAGTAGAGATAATCCTCTATCTGCATCTTCTAGAAAGTGAAGTTTATACTATTGGATTTTTCAACATTGAATCATGCAGGTTCCTCCACCATTGTTGTTGCTACCATTACTCCCACTCAAACCAAACCTCGCTCGAATACCTTTCGTTAGGATCGTTTTACCTTATCCTTTGCGAAAGAAAATGAGATGTAATAAAACTAACATGCAAATGAAAAACGAAATCTTACACAACACAAGATTTACATGGAAAACCCTAGTTTGGAAAAAAACCACAGAGCCTTAAAGAAAACTTTCACTATCTGGAAAAAACTCATCTAAAGACGATTTATAATTTCAGAACTTCTCTCACCCTACACACAACCCTAGAACGAAAACATATAAATACCTCAAAACCCTAATACATATGCGGATATGGTTTGGATCCTATCTGGTACATAAAAATGGGTTGCCCAATATTTTCTATATTGGGGTTGCATCTGAGTTAGATTTCGGGTTAAAATCCTGCTGATAACCCAACAAATCAAACTTCACACACTACAGCATTAAGGGTGTATCCCATACAATTCCCCCAAACTAGGTTAGTCCTTTAAAATTCCCCAAGGCAAGGGTGTCACGCCCCGAAACCTGCACTTAAAAATCAGAGTATAAATATGGAAGCACATGTGCATGGCCTCGCGGATCTCATAATGTGACATTTCAACTCTTTCCTTACAGGAGTCCTTACTTAACTTGCTTTATAAATTGCAACATTTTTTTTATTTCTTTTATCCTAATTACTTAACCTTAATTATCAAAACATCGCAGCAGAAACATAACCATAAAGTGAAATCCATTATCAACAAGTGCAATAGAATATATCATCATGCATTCTAAACTATGCAGTAGAAAGTAACTTATAAACTCTAAACATCCATATCAATTAAACTACCAATTCCAAACCATCCCACTGACCATAACCATATGTATCGAAACCATGTCATAAAAAGGGCCAACCAACTGGCCACATAACATCCATCATCTCATAACCATCAAAACTACTGAATAACAAAATCAATCATGTCTCAACTGATCCCTATCTCATACATAATGTACTGGAAGTAAAACTCTCGCCCCCAATGAGCCAACACAGGAATCGGGTCTGTAAGAGCACAAACTATGGGGCACTATCTGAAATGGGGTTAAAAACATGGGTAAGCTATAAAGCCTATGAGAGAACATACATAATGTCCTATTGAGTAAATCAAAACTATATGAATAGGGCTCTATACTAAATCAGAACATGTATAATAGATAAGGATCGATCTAGCTACAACAATGATCAAATTCTAGTAAAGGTGATAAAAGTTATGAGGCCAAATCAAAATAAATCCATTACTAAAACAGATAAAGTGTAACTCATAAGGAAAGTGCAACATACAATGTAAATGTTTCCTACAAAATACTCATACATGGATAGGCAGTAGCACCTCTCAAGTAAGTTATCTTACCTAATAGATATCAAAATCAGATGCATGCTCATAGAAGTCCAATGTAACTCTCAAACCAACATAACCCAAGAAGGATCTCTAACAAAACACACCTCGGATCAAAACCAACTCAACCCGTGTAGGGTCTTCGACAAAATCAAAATCTTATATAACCCATGTAGGGTCTCCAACAAAACTAAAATCTCATACAAAACTACTGGGCATCTAGTGCCATCTTCACTTTTGATTTGACCCGGTGATTGGGTACCTGAAATGTGTCATAAAATTGTTCTCACCTATTGATGTGACCTAGTGGTTGGGTACTTGAAATGGGTTATAAGACCTTCTTCACCTATTAATGTGACCTGATGATTGGATACCTGAAATGTGTCGTAAAATCATCCTTATCTATTAATGTGACCCAGTGATTGGGTACCTAAAATGGGTCATAAGACCATCTTCACCTATTAATGTCATCCGGTGATTGGATCCAAACCAATATCTCATATACATAATGAAACTTTAAAATTCATGCATATATAAAGTAGTATGTGACTGTATAAGGGTAAAGATTAGAGATGTTCATGTAGTAAAAACTTATACGTGAGACCATGTAATGTTCATGCTGAAAATCAAACGAAAAGTAATAGCTCATACTTACACCAAAACCAAATGCTCAAAAATCCCCTTTTTACCTTTTCAAAACCAACAATAAGATAATAGGTCCAAACAAGATAATGTAAATAAAATTATGCTAACACGGAGCTCATCGGATAAAGTCTAAGTGGACATAATCAAGTGGAAAGCATAATAATAGCATTAATGATCAACTAACATATTTAATAACACAATAACCAAAGCTTGAAGCTAATCAATAAGAAGAGGTTACCAACTAGCAATAATGATATGAATAAAAACCTCAAGTATGGGGAAATCAAGGAATCAAGTATGTGAAGTAGAAATCATTTTTTCCTTTGAATTTCATAAGAATCTAACCTTCTCATATTCAATCATAGAGAAAAACTTAGAATTTCAATGAATCCATGATGGTAAATAAGGAGAATGAGTAAATCTTAGCTAACACATGCTCAAAATGGAATAGATCTTGCAATAAACATATATAATCCAAAAATTCATGTAATCAAGGGTTCTACCAAGGCATAATGGAAGGAATTATTCTATGAAATGTGTAGAATCACTAAAGTCATAAACTCTCTAGTAAGAAACAATGAAAATCTGTAATCTCTCCTAAAATGGCAACTTAAAATAGAGGAAAGTGCAGAAAAATCAATGAAGTAGAGAAATCAATATGAGAATTCACTAATCCTCCATAGATTTAGTGTTTGGATGAAGAAAACACACTAAGTCTAAAAAAAGCATTCAAATGAAGGAAAAATGAATATCTCAACCAAAGTGATGAAGATTATAAATGAATAAAATGAGAAGAAGCTAAAGGAGTAGCACATCATATAAAAAATGTCACCAAAACTTAGTATCTTCCTTGTTTAAGCTCCCAAGTCTTCCAATACCTCTTTCCCCTTTTCTCTATCTTTTGTAAAATGATTAAGATTTACATAAATTAGATAGAGCAAGAAAATCTAGGAAGAAAACAAGCTATCATAGAAAATTTTTAGAGTTGGGAGTGAAACTTACCCAATTAGGGAAGAACTCTCACACTTAACTCAAGAACTTTCCTAATCTCTCTAACTCTTTTCCTCTTTATTCTAATGAGGAAAAATGACCGAATTGAGGTGTTAGTAGGGTTATAACTTGCCCATGATGAGATCCCATATGATTAGGGGACTGATGAGCAAGTGCCACATCAAAAATCTCATTTTAGTCACTTTTTTGCATTATATATTTTTGGCTTCCTAGAGCTCGAGCCCTTACGACAACCTATGAGCCCTCGAGACCCCCCTCTTTAGCACTTGTGAAGGGTAGTGAGCACTCGCGGACCCCTACCGAAAGCCTTCGCATGGTGGCACAAGCACAAAAATCAAGGTTATGAAATTTTGGTTGCGAGACCTCATGAGGTATGGTGAGCATCGTGGACCACCTCTATGAGCCCTCACACTCCTATGGTACAGTTTTTCTATATTTGACCCCTTCACGGAAAAAGTACACTAACTTTCTCTAAGAAACTTCGAATTGGGTGCCGTTTGAGGCGTTGGAAAATAGACTCAAAGAACTTTCCAATTATGCAAGGCTCATACCTAAATTTTCTCAAGATTGGTATAGGTTTTCCCGTGAAGTTACCCCCAATTGTACACTTGGAAAAACTTTCAAACTTGGATAGCTTATGGTCAAACTTGGGTTCTATACTTCTAATTGGTCCATAGGGTTCTTAAACTATTCTAAGGTCTATATAAACATGTTAAAGGATAATTTTACCCTTATGGGGGTGAAACTATAATTTTACCCCTTAAGTACAACATGGGGTGTGATAAAAGGGTCTAGTCCTCTAATATTCCCTAAGACAAGGGCATGTTTATGTCCGTTAAAAATTTCCCCGGACAAGGGTATGTTTATGTCTATGTCCACTAAAATTCTCCCAAACAATAGTATGTTAGTGTCCGCTAAAGTTGTAACACCCCGTAACACTTATGAAGGATAAAAATGTAATTAAGCACGTATCAGGTTAAATTTGTCATTAAACATTTTTATTAAGTCTAATGTAATGTTTGGAACCTAATTAAAAGAATTAGAAGTGAGAAAAACAAAGATAAATCATAAACTTGTCAAGTTCTATAGTTCCCACAAGAGCATAATTGGGGTAACTTCATAAGAAAACCTGTACCAATCTAGAGAGAATTAAGAGTGCAAACCATATATCTTTGGAAATATTTAGGAATCTAATTTCTAACACTTCAAATGGTGCACAAATCTAAGTTTCCTAGAGGATGTTGTGGCCGTTTTCATAAGAGGAATCCAAAGGGGAAAAATGAGATTTTTATGCATGTCCATATGAATGATCAATCATCCAAGAAGCAATGATCGATCATTGCGAGCCAGGAATCCAAAATAAAAAATATATATCTTTCTAATCAAACATGTTATGGAACATCCATAACACGTTCCAGATTGAGGTATATGAGCAGGTGCAACCATGGAAGTGCACTAGTGACAAAGGATGGAAAGCCATGAAGAACGCACTCTTAGATGGTTTCATTTTGTTAGTTTATGGGCTTAATTATGTTATGAATCAATTTTAGTTGTAGATGTTTAATTGTTGAATTTAAGGTCATGTATATTTAAAGACTTGTAACTAATGATGGATTTTGTAGAGATCTATTTTTATATTAGTAATTGCTGGATTTCATTTGGTTAGACTAATTGATGGATGTTTCTTTATTGTCCACTGCATAAAATGAATGGATCATTAGCACATTTATTATTATTCCACTGTGTATGATTATATTTATGAATGTAAAAGTTTCAAGTAGTTCTAAAGGTAAAATAAACAAAATTTATAATGAACGAAATAGGAAGTTGGTAGTAGTGATCCGAATTCATGCTTGTATGAGGCCTTGAATTTGGGGTCGTTACAAAAGTTCCCCCAAACAACAATACACTCATTACATTATATCCCCAATGGTTAGCCTGCAAAGATCCCCTAAGTATGTCCCATATCATTCCCCCAAACCAGGATAGTCCCCTAAAATTCCCCAAGACAAGGATGCTAAATCAAATTTTCATATTTAAAACGATGTATTAAATACATGTACATATAAAATAATATGGCTACTATGTAAGTATGATATATAGAAAATATCCATATGTCCAATCTCATGGAGTACCAAAACCAAAGATGCAAACCTCATATGTAAAACTAAAGTGCAAATAAGAGTGCATGACTCAAATCAGAGGACATATAGAAACCCATGTAATGTAAAACATCTTTCACACTAAATGCAACTAAGGTTAAGGAAAAACAGCTCCAATGCTTTAAAACTCATGTGGAAAATCCATATACAATGCTCTACAAAATACCGAATGTAATCATGGATAGAATCAATCATTCTTACGCTACCAAGACTACTAATAGATGCGAATCTCAATCATAAATACAGAATTTCTATGATACTAGCATTGGAAGTAGCCAAATCAATATAAATCCATATGAATTAACAAGGAGCAAATGAAAACCCACCAAAACAAGCAATAGGATTAGGCGAATAATCCATAGGCATGATACAATATAGAAAATCATGGAGAACTAATTATATGACAATGAAAACAAAGGGTAGAGGTCATGGATTGTAAAGAATCAAAGGGAAATCAAAGATACACTATAATACCCCCGCAAAGATAAGTCCCAAACTTGTCAAGTTCTAAAGTTGTCCTAAGTGCATTATTGGGGTAACTTTACAAGAAAACCTATACCAATCCTAAGAAAATTCGATTACAAACTACATCATTGGAAAGCTTTGAGAGTCTACTTTCCAATGCATCAAATAGTGTGTAATTTAAAGTTTTCTAGAGAAAGTTATGACCTTCCACCATGGGGTGTTTGTGTTGTAAATTCAGAACACCCCCTCATGACAAGTTAGAGTTAGGTCTTGAGCATGACTGGTTTAGAAGATGAGGCCAAGCCCTCAAGAATTTTCATGACTAGTCAAGGCCTTGACAAGTCTCCGATCTCCTGACCAGTTAGGACTAAAAAATCTAGAAAAAAATTAAAAATATGCGAAAATGACATGACTTTCTCTTATTTGACCCCCCGCAAATGTGGGATCTCATTTATGAAGAAATATAACCACTCTATGACCTCATTTGGGTCAATTAGACTATTTAGAATATAAAAAGGAAGAGAAAAAGAGAATTGAAAGATTTGGGAGGAAGGAGGAGAAATTCTTCCCCAATTTGGTAAGTTCAATCCATTCTTGGGAGTTTTTGCTAAAATATATGATTTTCTTTCATGATCTTCTTAGATTCATCTATCTGATGTTAGATCTACACTAATTTTACAAAGGGGTGTGATTTGAGAGATTAAAGTGAGGAAGCTTTAAGAAGAAGAAAGGAGTTAGAGAGATTCTAAGTAATCTTGCTTACTATTAGTGATGTGATGTATTTCCCTATTGTGATTTTCAAATTATGTGATGTTATTCTTAGATCCTTTGAGATTATTGGAAATCCTTGTATTCAATTCATTAAACCATGCTAGACCTATGGATTTTAGTTTTCCTAGTAAGCGCTTATGCTCCCTATGCTTAGTATAATCCCTTTTCTTATTAGAACTTTTGAAAAAATTTTAGGTCTATGCTTTAAACCATTGAATATTGTTTGATCTTTAGATTTACATCTATTTTGTGAAAGATTATTGTTTTTAAACATTGTGTGGACTAATATCCCTCATTGAATCATTTAGATAATGTGAAATTTGATTTTACTCATGTGATTCCTTTCAAAATCTATGTGAAATGGTGAATCCCTAAATATCTACACTATTAATGATCAAATACATGGACAATCTTGTTTTATCCTTTGTTTGGAACACTTGAAGTGATTTTTGGTTGATCTCTATGCTTAGATAGTGAAATTGCACTAAAGTTATCCTAAAGAGGGGGTGAATAGGATATCTAAAGTTATCTTATCCCTTTTTGTAAATCTTGGGATTGATTTTAATCTTTTTAACTTAGCCCAAGTGTGTGTGTTACAAAGTGTCTACTCAAGTATTTTGTTAAATAAGTGAAGTGTAAGAGTAGTAATGAGAATCAAAGTAAAGAGATAAGTAATCACACACACAATCCACAACAAGAGATTTATAGTGGTTCAGCATTAAGACCTACGTCCACTCTTCTAAGGCTTACCACCGAGCTTAGGTATATTTCATTTAGGTACTATTACAAACTAGGTCAATATACAAAACTTAACTACTTACTCACAAGCAGGCTAAACAACAACACTCGGTGTCTCCGGTGTCTTTGGCGAGTGTGAACTACTTCTGTTGTCTCCAGTGGAGGTAGTTGAGCTTCCGGTGTCTCCAATGGAAGCAAAGTAAGCACAATAGCAAATATGAATGTAAAGCAAAGAAAATATTACTATAAGATGGTTGATGTTGCTATTTGCACAAAGTGTACTGCTTCTTGTTGAGCTAGTTTGCCTTAGCTACCCACAAGCTCCAAGTACTTGGCTCTAGTGCTCCTTGAGCTCAACGAAATATGAGTTTCCTCTTGGAAAAGATTTACCACAAGTTCTCTTTAATAGTAGTAGAGTGGTATTCAAGAGTATAGAAAGAGATAATGATTCTTGAGTAAGATATTAGTTATTCAAGCTCAAAACCAATGGAGTAATGGTGTTTTTCTGTGGAGGAGGTTCTCAATATAGTAAACTTTGTAACCCTCTCTAGGTAGCTTAGAGTGTTGGAGATACTTTACCATAATGCGAAAAGTTCCATTTTATAGAGGGTGAGGAGCACCCACAACCTTTGGATTGAAATATTTTAAAACGGGTATATCTTTAGAGCCTTAGATTTCAAAAAATGGTGTTCAAATTTTAAAAATCTCGCATTAAAAATCATGTTTATTTATTTATACCAAAAATGTCCTCATAACCAATTGTGAGATCCCTAATCGATTACAACTCTCAATCGATTTTAAATCTCACAATCAATTGGGACTCAAGATTAGGCTCACAATCAATTGCGAGATCCCTAATCGATTATAGGTTTAGGAGTCAAGGCTAAGATTTGTTCCACAACCAATTAGGGCCTAGGGGCCTAACTCTCGAGAGTCTCAGATTTGTACTTAGATCAAAGTCACAATTGATTACCAAATCCCTAATCAATTATGTTGAGATCGGTTGTGAGATTTGAAATCGATTGTGGCTCCAAAATCCTAGGATCTTGGTCTAGGCACTCCAAATGGGCTTGTCCTTGGGCCTTCTTTCTTTGGCTTTTGTGAGGAATCTGCCACCATGTCTATATTCATTTTAAGGTCTCAAAATGCTATGCAATACATGTTTTATATTTTTATTGGTGTGGCAAGTCTGAGGTAGTCTTTGGTCTCTTCTTCAAGTCTTTGGTCCTCCATGTCTTCATGTCTTGAAGTTATGAGAGCATATGACACTTAAAGACATAGACCACTACACATTTTGTCCATGGGATTGACAAACCTCAACAATCTCTCCATTGTCAATTTCATTCCAAAACCCAAATACACTGATTTACAAATTTTAAATAATTTTCCAAGACCCAAATTATATGGACTCAATGTTACACAAGACTCAATATAAACTTAACATATTAGTCTTCATGTCTTGTGCTTTAAGTCAAAAGCCCTATAAACACAACCACAAAACAAACAACTTCCTCATACCAATTGAAAAAGATATGAACAAGATAAAGAGCAAGTACATGAGATTAAAGTAGGTATTTTGAACTCAACAAAATCTATGTTAAATTTTAGTTTTTGGCTAGTGGTTGCTCCCCCTATTTAAGTGTTCTACTCCCTATGGTTGTAAACTCCCCCTATATGTGTAAAGTGACTCCCCCTCACTTTCACATCTCATAACCACTCAATCAATGAATTTGAACTATCTCTCATTCTTTTTGGCAAGAATTGACAAGTATAAAAACATTCAAACCATAAGCCACAAAAGGAAAAGAAATTAGCAAGATCAAATCTAGTAATAAAAAAGTTGTAGTACATTGTCAAGCCCTTGAGGCTACTTACAAACACGAGGGACTCTCCTAGGTAATATAGTGAAAGCCTCAAACAACCAATTGGTCCCTCTAGGGCAATACAACTAAACTAACAAATAACATGATGCCACTCTGAGTATAGATACATCTATACCAAAAAAAAAAAAAAAAATCCATCACAGGCAAAGAGAAACCATTGTCCTAAAAAAACTACAAAAATATCTGCTAGTAGGGAAAACATGGGTAAACACCTAGTCTCAGTCATCTCCCCTGTACTCGGGGTCCTCATTGTCTTCTTCTTCTCCAACCTCTCTATCATCTTCTTCATCATCATCTTCATCTCCATCATCATCATCCTCACCATCATCTTCACCATCATCATCATCATCCCTACCCACTCCACCAACCTCATCTGCCTCATCATCAGATCATGGGTCTTACTAAAACTAAGGAGCTAGAATGTTAAAGGCATCTTCCTACTCGAGCTCAGCATCACTCTTTGAGCAGCTAATGGACTCCAATTATGGCAGGTGCTCAAGATGATATGCATTGTGGCCTACCGCCAACTTCTTTTGGTTAGAGGTAATGGTCTTCTGGTTCTTCAGAACCTGAGAGACCTTGCGCACCAAAGTGTGGAGAAGTCCCATTATGGTGGACTTCACAGAAGCAAAATAGGATTGGATGGCCCTGGTCTTAGAGTAGCACTAGATGAAGGTGCCACTACATCCTCTTGAATCAGCCCCATCTTCTTTAAGGTCCCATGACCCACAGCACTCCTATCCTTACGTCCTTTGATAGCGACCTAAAGGGAACCTTTTCGGCTGCCATAATGCTCGTCATAAGAGTCGGATAAGGAAGGCTATCTATGGAATTCTTTGACTCATGTGCTTGGATTATCATGTAGCAGATAATCGATGGCATATCTATACTCTAAGAGTTGATGATGGAATCTATAAGGTAGGCGGCGTCATCTGTAAGGCTGCTTCTATGACTAGTAGGCAGGATGTTGTATGTGAAGATGTGATGAAGGAATTTCACCATCGGTCTATAGTCACTCTTCTTCAACTCTTCAACCCAAGTGATGAACTAGCCACACAATCTCTCGACCCGTGCTCCCTTCTACTCCATGGTGAGCTTGTGAATAGGGAAGCTATGGTGTTGTTGGTGATGTAAGGCATATGAAGCAAGTGAGAGATAAGGTCGGGGTTGACCTTTAAAACTACTCCATTCATGGTTGTATAAAAGGAGCGTTGGTCATTGTTGATGTCGAAGAAGTTGGCATAGAAGATCCACATGGCTTCCCCCTGAATGGGGCCATTGACGAAAAGTAGGGATAGCCACTGTCGTGTCTCAACTGTCTCCAACAACCGAGCAGTGCATAGGGTCTCAGCTTACACAAACCTTTCAGATAATGGTCCACTTTAAGAAGATCTGCTGATACCTCTCAAAACTCGTGGCATCGTGGCAAGGAGAGAATGAGCCAATATTCCTCTTGGAACAAAGATGAGGTGGAAATTCCACCATTGGATGCTTGCCCGGGTTTTGTGGTGGATTAGACGATGAACCACCCTTGGATGTTGTCCCTTTCATGTGATGAGCCATGAGAAGGAGTCAAAAACATAAGGTTCGAAAATGAAACCCAAAAACTTCATGCAGCAACTCTAGGTAGACGAAAGGACTTAATTTCAGGTGAAAATTAGTTTGAAAACTAGTCAAGCGTCTATTTGAATTACATGCAAATTCATTCCCAGAAATGCCCCCCAGATCAATTACGAGATTTGTAATCGATTAGGGTGCAATTGATTGTGAGATTTGCAATCAATCACGAGCCTGGGCCTAAGCATGTTTAGCTCATTTTTTTGGAGTGTGATCCCCCCACACTCTATATGATCATATAAGCTTAGCTCCCCTGATCTCTTGACTCTCATATTAAAGCACACCATACGCTTAAAAAAATGAACACGAGTTCCTATATGGTGCACAATCCAATAGCACTCCAAAGATACTCAAACCGCTTGAAATCAAGAGGTTTGGTTAAAATGTTAGCAAGTTGATCTTTGGTCTTGACATAATCTAAGGACACAACCTTTTTTCCACCAATTGGTGGATGAAATGGTGTCTTTGTCAACGTGCTCTATTCTAGAATGTTAGACATGGTTCTTGAAGATGTCAATGACACTCTTGTTGTCTACAAATAGACTCATGGTGTCTTGCCCCAACTCATAATCCTTTAGCATTTGCTTTATCCACAAGAGTTGGGTACATCCACTATCGGTTGCAATATATTTAACTTCGGTAGTTGACAATGAGATAGAGTTTTGTTTCTTGGTATGCCAAGAAACAAGATTGTTGCTTAGAAGCAACCTCCACTCATGCTTTTTCGATCTTCCAAATCGCTAACCTAGTCAGCATCTGAGTATCCCGCAATCTTAGATGTGGTGTCAAATGGGTACCACAACCCAAACTTTGTAGTCCCATGGACATACTGGATGATCCTCTTAGCTACCTTAAGATATGATTCTTTAAGAGCAGCTTGATATCTAGCACGTGCATCTATACTAAAGGAAATGTTTAGTCTGCTCGCAATCAAGTAGAGAGAGCTCCCAATAATACTCCTATAGTAGGTGGAGTCGACCTCGACTCCCTCAAGGTCTTTAGTGATCTTGTCACTTGTATTAACAGGGGTGCTAGTAGGTTTGGATTCTTGCAATACAAACTTAGAGACTAGGTCTTTTGCAAACTTGGTTTGGCTTAGAAAGATGCCATTATTGGTTTGCTTCATTTGAAGACCTAAGAAGAACTATAGTTTCCCTTCCATACTCATCTCAAATTCTGATTTTATTGTTTGGGCAAAACCATGAGACATCTCCTCACTAGTAGACCTAACAATGATATCATCTACATATATCTGAGCAATGAGTATGTGACCATTTTGTTTCTTAATGATAAGTGTTTTGTCCACACTTCCTCGATTAAAATGGTGATCAAGAAAGAATCTAGTAAGTCTCTCATAGCAAGCTTTAGGAGCTTGCTTGAGGCCATATAGTGCCTTCTTGAGTCTGTACACATAGTTTGGAAATTGAGGATCCATAAATCCCTCAGGTTGCTCTATTTATATTTCTTCTTGGAGAATTCAATTTAGGAATACATTCTTGACATCTATTTGATATAATTTAAATTTTAAATGGCATGCAATGGGCAAAAGAATCTTAATGGACTTCAATCTAGCAATAGGGGCGAATGTCTGCTCAAAATCAATGCCTTTTATTTGGGCATTCCCTTTGCAACAAGTTTAGCCTTGTTCCTTGTCACCATATCATATTCATCATGTTTGTTTTTTAATATTCATTTGGTACCAGTGAAATTCTTATCAGTTGTCATTTTCATGTGAAACCATACATCATTCCTTTGGAATTGATTTAGTTTCTCTTGCATAGCCAAGATCCAACTTAGATCATTTAGAACCTCCTTGACACGTTTTGGCTCTATTTTGGATGTGAAGCAAAATTGACTAATGATGTTTTTAATTTGTCTCCTAGTCTTCACTCCAATGTTGGGATCACCAATAATGTCACCTCGTGACAAACCCTTAGTAAATCTCTGTCTTTGGGTTGGGGTTGAGTTTCTTGAACATAATCCTTAGAACTAGATTGAGAAGAGTGTTCTTCTTAATCCTCCTAGGATTTCTCAATTTTCAAGTGAGATAAGCTCTCATTCTCATGATTAAACAATACAACCAGCAAACTTCCTTGCTCATGAGTTATCTCAAGATCATCTACCACCACATTAATTGAATCTTCCACAGTCTAAGTCCTAATGTTGTAGGCACAGTAGGCTCCACTAGTAATGGAGTATCCTAAGAGCATGGTTTCATCGCTCTTTCCATCAAACTTGCCTAGATGTTTTATATCCTGAAGAACATAGCAAGTGCTGCTAAATACTTTAAAGTATCTCACAGTTGGCCTTTTTCCACTCCACAATTCATAGGCTATTTTGGACGCACCCCGCCAAAGATAGACACAATTCAAGACATAGCACGCGATGCTAATTACCTCAACATAAAATCTCTTGGTTATGTTCTTGCTCGTAAGAATTGACATAGTCATGTTATGAAGAGTTCTATTCTTTCTTTCAGCCTCTCCATTTCATTGAGGAGTTTTAGGGGCTAAAAATTCATGTTTTACTCCTAACTCCTCACACTAATTTAAGAATTTATAATTCTCAAATTCTCTTCCATGGCTGCTTTAAATTCATTTGATGGTTAAATCCTTTTGAACTTGAATTATCTTACAAATGTTCAAGAATTCATTGAAAACCTCAGATTTCTCTCTTAGAAATGCTACCCATGTGAATCTAGAGAAATCATCAACCACTACCATGAAATATCTTTTACCACCTAGACTTCCATTCTAGTTGGACCGGCTACGTCCATATGAAGAAGTTCTAGGGGTCTAGATGTCCCTATTAGAATAGTCTTCTTGTGAGAGACTCTAGTTTGCTTTTCCATTTGACAACTTTTACACAACGGGCTGTCAACCTTGCTTTGCTTGGGAAGGTCCTTGATTATCCCTTTCTAGATAACTCTTGTAAGATCCTTAAAGTTGAAATGTCCTAATCGTTGATGCCAAAGATTGATCTCATCCTTGTGGCTCATGAGACAAGTATCTCATTGTTGAGAATGGGGTTTAATGACATAGCAATTGTCATTTGTCCTCACTCCTTCGGCTAGGATGTTGTATACCTTGTGATCCTTGATCACACATCCATCTTTACCGAATTAAAATTTATAGCCTTTATCACATAATTGGCTTATGCTTATTAAGTTGTGCTTCAGGCCTTGAGAGCCTCGGTGAGTTGTGGAATGTTAGGGGCTACTATTGTTCCTACCCCCAAGGATTTTGGTGGTGTTTCCATCACCAAATGTAACATATCCACCTTGAGTTTCCTCAAGTTGAGTGAACAATTCTCTTTCATCGGACATGTGTTTTGAACACCTGCTGTTAAGATACTATCTTGATGAACTTTCGTCTCTTAATGTGGTGTGGATGACCAAACATTTTGGGTCATACTTTTTTACCCATATTCTCTTAACCTTTATAGGTTGAGGGGTTTGCCTTTTGGCACTTTGTTGGTAGGCCAAATCCTTCTTTCTTTAAAGGTTTCTATTTTTAACCCTTTGAAAATAGTTCCTTTTGTTGACATTCTTTCCACTTTGTATTTTCTAGATTGCATTATCTGGGATTTGATACCATTTTCTCTCTTTTTACAATCCACCTTTGTGCCCTTCTAAGCCATAATAGAAGAAATAGAATAAGGGCCTTCTAGGTGTGTGGGATCT
>JAOXJP010059405.1:0-15720 GCA_025762735.1 Platanus orientalis | reverse complement strand
AAATCAAACAATACATAATAACAAACAAATAATGATGAAAAACATAAACATACCTAGCATGGTATCAGAACTTCCACTATGAATGCCACGGTGGATTAGGATTCAAGAACACAATCATCATTAGAATCTTGAGCGATACTCCTACGCGTATAGAGATGGCATTGCACATGGCTCATTAAGATTCAAGTGAAAGCTCATAAACTCTCAAAAATTGTGTTCTTGAACAGGCTGAAGCTGATCCCACCCTATAGGTGGAGGAAGAGAACTAGATTTGGAATTGGAGCATCATGATGCCAATGACATCGATGGCGACAACTGCCTCTAAAACTTGACTCTAACTCTGTAACTCCAGGGCCAAACACTATAGATGAATCTGATGATGGAACAATCACTGGATATGGTGGATGTATCTGAGGAATAAGGACACCATACTCTCCAAATCCAAATTGCATTTATGGTGGACCTGGTGGTGGATAAGATTAGCTAGAGCTTGACTCGCCAACATTCTCTCCAAACTGCATCTGGGGTAGAAAAAAATCAAGAAATGGTTGTGAAACATAAGACTGGCTCAAGTTGCCAACGTTCTCTCACAACTGCATTGGTGGTGGAAAAAAATTCATAAATTGTGGTAGATAAGACTGGCTACTAAAGCTGGACTCGCCAACATACTCACCAAACTGCATCAGTAGTGAAAAGAAATCAATATATGTTAATGGATGATATTGGCTAGTAGAGCTCAACTCATCAACATGCCCCGGCTGATCATAAGAGTGGAGTCTACCATCATGTGAGAATGATCCAGTACCACTCACATCCATGGAACACAATCGTTCATCCATATCATCAGCACATCCATGTCCTTGTCCTTGTCGCCTACTATAAGTAGAACCACATAATTGCTAACGCTAAGTCAACTGAGTCGGTGGAGATCGAATGTCATGATCAGTATCCTATGTAGATACAAATCTAGAATCATACTCTGTAAATCCACACAGAGTCGAAGATCCACCAGCAACACTCGGATCACCTGCACCAACACCAACACCACCACCACCATCACCATCGAAACCAGTCCCTAGTTGCAGTCCCCCCTACAGTACCATTGCCACTCACACCTGCTACATCTCCAATCCCATCCTCTCCCACATAAACATCATGTGTATAAAATATAGCATGGGTCTTTGCATTTATAGGTCATCATCATCATAATGCCTGAAACTAAAACACTCAGCAGCAGTATCATGTTCGTCCTCTTCTGCCAATGCCTCCTCAAGCCAGTCATTTTTTGGTCCATCAAGCATTGGACCCTCCAACTCACGAGTTCAAAGCCCCAGTGTGTCATTGTCTTCAAATGTATGACTTAAGTCGATCGGGTTGTAATAATCACCATCATTGGATTTGCTATTCACCACATTTCTCATTTTCAATTGAAAGTTGTAATGAACATACACTAGTTCATGGAGGCTTTTCATTTTCAGGTGATTCCTTGTTCTTGAGTGTGAAATTAAACATGCTCCAATTCCTCTCACATCCTGAAGAGAAGCACGTCTGGCTAAAGGTTTTGATTGTAAAGTTCCTTAACTCAGGTGCATCTTCTCCATAGTATCTCACTAGTAAACTGTACAGTATAAAAAATATATAAAGTTATTAGAATTTCACATAAACCTAATTATTTAAAAATGTTGTATTATATAATTATATAAACAAAACTTAGAAGACATGTCTACCAAACGTGCTGAGCTAGCTTCGAGCCAAGCTCTCCCTTCATATCTATGAAATCTTGCAACTACATTCATTGGATTAAGAAGGAAATCAGTCAACTCATAAATCTCATATACTTTCTTGAATAACAACACACATAATATCAATAAAATATGATATTACTTGTCTTACACATAGATCTTGTTTGATAAGATTAAGCTCCAATCTTTTAATTGCATTTTTTTATGCCAAGTTTTAACTCATAATACGTTGAGAGCCCCTTGCTATACTACATCACAGGACTTAAAAAATGGGCAACCATATAAGCATCAAAGAATTTTTATCAAAACTAATTGTAATAGCCAATGGTAGTTATACATATACATACATACATACATACATACATATATATATATATATATATATATATATATATATTGTAAGAGAGGTTATTTATTACCTGCTGCATGCAAGTCATTATGGAGTATGTAATTCCATCTTACATCAATGATTTCCCAAAACTTACTGTAACTGCGTGGTAGTTTATCACTGATGGACTCCTTTGTCCTATCAATTGCCTCATATGTAACTACCATTGTCGATTTTTTATCTTGGTCTACAATCTTTAGAATGTGGACCAAAGGCCCTATCATTTTGCATAATTCGTCTACCTTATTCCAAAACCTATGTGTGAGGACCATATCAGAAACATCTTCTACCATATGCTTGTTTTTATCTTCGATTCCCGAGGCAATCAATGTTAAGTTTATGTATTGTCAATGTCCATGCACAAAACAAAGTGTGTACATGTAGTGGTCAAGTGTATAGGATTTCATGATGTAAACTGTATACTTATGTAAGTCTAAGTGTTAGAGTCCGGAAAAGCACCAAGAAGATGGACTCAAAGCCAGAATGATCATGCCAAAAGAGACTCAAGCATCATGGAAGAATCCCAAGTCTTAAGTGCAAACTACCTCAAGGAAGTCAACACATCAGTTTCCAAGCACAAAAAGGTAAATCAGGTATATGAGACCAAATGGCAAGTGTGTGTGTGCTCACGAAACCCTGAGACCATGGTTGACCCTAGGAATCACTTAAAAGACTTAATTAGAGTCTAATTGAAATGCATAAAGAGCCCAATGCTTAAAAGAATGAAAAGGGTTCGCTAGGGAAGAAGTGCCTATGCTAACTAGTGCTGTCTGGTTCAGTAAATTTTGAAGCAACTTCCACTAATTCCCTAGACCACCTCAATAGAAATTAGACTACAATCCATATATTTATGGAAAGATCTAGAAATCTACTTTCCAACAAAAAAAAAAACGGCAAAGGATTACGAGTTTTCTAGAGATTGTTATAATTGTTTTACCGAGAAGTGTCTGTGCTGAAAACCTGGGAGCACAGGCACTCGCAAGCAGTGGCGGGCGACCGAGATGAGATACCTGGGTCGACCGAGGTACGTGACGGTCGACCGAGGTCCCAACGGTTAGAATAGTGAATGTTATTTTTTGGGCATTGGGGACTTGGGAAGGCCATGGGTCACCTATAAAGGCTTGGGACATGTCCCAAATGTGGAAAGAACTTCTCCTACACATCTTAGAAACATTTTTGAGCATTCATTTAGTGTAAATCATTTTAAAAACCTCTACATGAGGTGTTGTTGAGTAAAATAGGTAAATCTACCTAAAGAGAGGTGAGAGCAAGTCTTGGGGAGCTAAGGATTGGTAAATCCATCATTCAAGACTTGAAAGAGAATAATTGCTTGAAGCTATCAAGGAGCTTATGAGAGCTTGAGCCCAACTTGGGAAAACAAATCAAGAAAGCTCTCTTCAACCGGTGTGAAGACCATAGTCACATTTGCCTATTGAGAAGCTAAGCACCACTATCATTCATCTACATTCTTTTCTATCACTTGTGTACATCCATCGGAGACACCAGACGTGGAAGCTTCCGTCGGAGACACCGAGAGCGAGATTGAGAGTCTGTTGGAGACACCGGACTCGTGAGCACTTGCCGGAGACACCAAATGCGAAGTCACCTCTATCGGAGACACTAAAGGTAAGGTCTTGTTGATGTACCTTGTAATAGTTAGTAGTTAACTATTAATAAAATCAACATGCCCTCGGAGTGGGCATTGGAGAGTGAGCGTAGGCCCGTGTGCCAAACCACTATAAACACTTGTGTCTTTATATTACATGTTTTGTGATTGTTCTTTGATTTTCATATCATAAACAAACACAAACATCTATGCCTTAGTTGAATTTGCAAATTGGTTAATCTATCATTTAAGTTTAATTGAACATCTTGTAAAGTGTATTGAATTTACAATTCATTATTTATAGATCACTTTAGGACTTCACTCAGTACTAAACTCAAGTGATCATATTGTGGGGTAATTGGAAGTGACTCTAACTAAAGTTAATATAAAAGGATTAATCAAGCAACCTTAGGGAACTTATTAGCCTTATTCCTGCTCTGTTATAGGTAACACTATAGTGCATGACGGAGCCTCGTGGTCTATGATAAGTTCATAGAAAGTTGATTTACTAATTAGAAGAATTCGCTGCACATTAAGATAAAATTAAGTAAATCAAAAGAGAGCTGAATAGCATTTAAAAAGGAACAAAAAAATTGTAAGACATCTTATTCACCCCCTCTCTAGGAATTTCAATCAAGAATCTATAATTAGTGAAACAATTCTACAATTGGGCCTTGTACTTGATGAGGCTCTCCAATGCCATGTGCTCTGTAGCAAATCAAGTAATCCTAGGGCCAAGTAAGTCATGTCCCTTTATATATGACCTCAAAATATTCACTGCTTGGGTATTATTATAAATAAGAAAGGTTATGTCCTTCCCTCTTCTAATGGTCTCATGTATTCCTTTTACTTTCCCAATATCCTCCAACATCAAATCAATATAGTCGGCAACACATGAAATCTAATAAAGATGTTCCCTCTTATTCATCAACATCTTTTTTGCAACCTTAAAACTTGCTTCATTGTTTGTCACAATCTGGACAACACAATTCTTCAATCTCATCAATCACCTTATCTATAAGCTTGAATATGTATTCTTTCGTCTTCTTATATCCTATAATTTCCACTGACTTATAGAATATCATATTGCGATTTGAATATACCATGAAATTAATCAATGACTTTCTGGTCTTTGTTGTCCACCCATTACACATAATAGTGCATCCATACTTATACCATTTTTTATGTAACTGATAAATATAGTCTTCCAGAA
Source organism: Platanus orientalis (assembly GCA_025762735.1). Lineage (NCBI taxonomy): Eukaryota > Viridiplantae > Streptophyta > Magnoliopsida > Proteales > Platanaceae > Platanus > Platanus orientalis. Next base: position 10,771 of record JAOXJP010059405.1, on the reverse strand, counting down.
TTTCAACCTCTCGGTCCAAAAATGTGGTACTCAACTGGTAAGGTGTGAGGGCTCTAATCTCAGGACCATGCTCTGTAATGATATCCATCATAGGATAAAATAATGCACCTTTTGATGCATGCTATGAGATGTCATTAGCCACCATCTACTTGCATATACTTTGGCTCACTTCCTCAAAGAATTCCTTGCTAAACATGTCATTTAACCTCTTTTGCTTATTTTCAGATTTGTTGTAAGTTCTAGTATTTGTCATTGCTGCACCTGTATCTCTAGTCCTTTCCAACTGTTTTTGTGTCTATATAGCCTCCCTCTCAAGATCAATGGGATTATCTTTCAGGCCCCCATATCTTCCTAACATAGAACCACCAGGCATATACTGGCTGTCACTAGGAAACCAAAAATTGAATGCCATCTCAACTCATCCATGTAGGCAGCCTTTCTACTCTCCCTAATTACTTGTAGAAGCTTGGCCTTCACCTCATCCCCAGCATACTCATACTCATCATACCTACTAGATCCCCTCATTTGTTCATACAACTCAGTCTTTTTCTTCTCCTCAATGTTCTTCAAAGTTTTTGTTTCACGGAAGTGTTGATTCATCATTTCCATAATTTCTTTTGGCACCTGTGTGCACCCTTTTATTTCACCTTTTACATGGGTAAGGTGCTACTGAAGCCTATTCATACCATCTCAATATTCTTTACTGCAGAAATTGTATATTTCTTTTTGTCATCCGTCAGTGGCACACAAAACTTCCACCCAATGTCTTTTGAAGCCTTTCCCTTACAACTCCCACTCGCACTCCCACCAACATCTTCGGATGCCATATGAAATTCTCAATCTCTGTAAACAAAAACAAAAAAAAAAAAAGGCATTAATATGTTTAATCTTTTACATATCATATAACATAGATAAATAACAGAAATTATTTTCTTATTTTTTTGTATTTTTTTATTTTTTTCAAAATACAAAAACTAAAAAATGACATTAAATTGGCATTTCAATTGACAAATGAATGCATTTTTGTTGGAATATTATTAATGTATAACTTATGAGCTAATTACATTTTTTTATTAGAATTTTTTTTTCATTTTCTGAATATTACATAATTAATTAATTTTTTTTCGAAATTTCAATTAACACAACGAATCACTATATTTTTTTAGAACATTATTAATGTAGAACTTATAGGCTAATTACATTTTTTTTATTAAAAAATATTTTTTTTCATTTTTGGAATATTAAATAATTAATTCAAAATTTCAAAACTTCAATTAACACCATGAATCAATGTATTTTCTTAGAACATCATTGATGTAAAACTTATAGGCTTATTATATTTTTTTCATTTAAAAAATATTTTTTTATTTGTGGATTATGAAATAATTAATTTTAAAAAATTTTGAAATTTTGAATGACATCATAAATTTGTGGGTTTTGTTCCCAAACCCACAAATACATAGTCATTTCATCATTAGGACATCCAAATCTTTTTATTTTTTTCTAATATTCAAAATTTTTCCCATTTTCAACAAAAACACCTTTAAATCTTCAAAACATTGATCAAATCAAGCTTCGAATGCTTGAAATCAGTAGATCTAACATCTATTTGTGCTAATCTACTAATTGTTCCAAAAAAAAGAAACAGAAATTTGACAAATAAATGAAAAAACTCACAATTAATGCAAACCGGCAAAGAACACATAAAAAGTGACCTCTGATCTCTTAAATCTTCAAGTTTTGAAGTTTTTATTGTAAAAGATTGCAAGAATTCAAACCAAAATGAAATTAGGGAGGATCTTCAAGCAATGAAGGAAGGATTAAGGGATTCAAAAGGATTTGGGGGGAAACCCCTAAAGACCCCATTTTAACGTCTCTGATTCAAGATTGACAATCTTATCTTTCAGATTGTCCAATCTGGATTTAGGTCGGGCAATCTGTAACCAGACCGAACGATCTGAAATACGGGATCGTTGATCCCTGTTTGGAACACAGGGATCACCCGATCCCATCCTTAGATCAGACAAACCGAAATGATCCCAAAGGGATCATGATTTACAAATGCAGATCAAACTGTTCAGGTCTTATCACAATTCGGATCGGACAATTTTTGAAACCATGGTCTAACCTAGTAAATCTATCTGCCTCATGCAGTACTGAGTATGGTTGCATCAAGGATCTCCAACTAGTTTCTTCAGGTTGCTTGATAGGTGTGTCATGACCTAAAGGTTCCTCATGATGATCAAAGAAAGACTGTAACTGTGGAGATTTCTCATCATGGACATGCTCTTTACCTTTCCTTAATCCCTGAATATCTTAACGGAGGCCTTCCATCGTACCTACTAACTGTTGAACCAAAGCCTCAAGCTTATCCATGTGGGAAGTTAGCTCTAGCTTGGTAGATTCCATCTCATAAGATTGCTTCTTGACCTCAACTATGAGATCATTGTTACTGATTCATCTCATGGTGTCTATGTCCTTTTAGGAATACCCCAAAAGAATTAGGGTGACCCAAAAATAAATGGAAAGTTAACCCTACAGAAATCTAGACCCTTTGGAAAGGTGTAACTGATGGAGTATAACTGGAGCTGATTAGGGCATACTATGGAATAGACAACAGGTTTATTTGGGCTTAATAAGTGATGTAGGATATTGTTAACAAGGATTGGGATTGATGATGGAAAAGAATGGAGGAGATGGAGAAAATTTTGGGACAGGTCATGGTTCATGTACTTGATGTTGACAGTAAACTAATCAATTCTTCCAAAACCTTAAGATGTTAGGAGATATACAAATTAATATACTTCCACACACCCCTTCAAAAGGAACACTGTTCTCTCCTAGGAACACACTTAGGGAGCTAGTCATGGGTCCACACAATGTGTACACACGCACACAACACTACATCTAGGAAAATACTTCCACTGGTATTCGAACCCAAGACCAAACCTACTTTGATACCATGTTGACAATAATCTAACCAACTCTCCCAAAACCTTAAGGTGCTAGGAGATACACAAATTAATATACTTTTACACTTGATTAAGAAAGGGTGTTGATGAAAGAGATTATTGTTCTTTAATGGTGAAAAAAACCCAAACCCAAACCCAAAAGGAGAACAAAGAACAAGAAGGAAAAGAAAGAGAGAGAAAGGAAAGAAAATAGGAAAAAGATGAAGAAGAAAGAATAAATGTACCTGTGAAAAAATCTTTATCTCACACACCTTGGAAAACCCTACCAAGGGAGCAAGTTGGCACAAGAACTTAACTCTGCACACCCAAATCGTCGAGCATAAAGCATAAATTCTTTATAACCCCAGTCATTGTCGATTACAAGAGTTTGGGGCCTCTTTTAAGAGCTCAAACCTTCTAAAAACATAGCACACGACTTTCCCCTCCCTTTCTAATTCTCTTTCACACGTTTTGGTCCCTAAGGATTTGGTGAGACCACTAATGTGAACCTAATGTGAGAATGACACTAGGGGCCAACACATCAGTGCCAAAAAGTGAAAAGCTTCCCCCAAAAAGTGAAAATCACTTTTTCAGTGCTGATGTGTCAGCCCCTAGTGTCATTCTACATGGATTTTTTAGAGCCTATATCAAAGGATAAAAGAAGTGAAGAAAAAGAAAAGGAAGAAGAGGACAATGATGTACAACTTTGGCGAAGTAGCCGTATGTATTATGTACCATACGGAGGGTTTTATATTTATGTGAGTAGTCTAGTATATGCATACAATGGTATACAAGAATACAATATAATAAAACTAATATGCCCCTCACATACACACATACCCAAGAATACACATGTTCTATCACTCCCCTCAAGCTGGAGAATAGATATCTATCATTCCCAACTTGCCAACCAAATACATGAACTAAGCCCTACTAAGACCCTTTGTAAAGATGTCAACTAATTGATCAGAAATCTGAATGAATGGAGTGCAAATATTTCCCTTCTTCATATGGTCTATAATAAAATGATGATCAACCTCAATATGTTTAGTACGATCGTGTTGAACAGGATCATGTGCGATGCTAATAGTAGCCTTATTGTCATAGTAGAGACTCATTGATCTGATGGTTGGAAACCCCACTTTAGCAAGTAACATATGTAACCACAACAACTCACATATCCCGTGGGCCATTGAGCGGAACTCAGTCTCAACACTGGATCTAACCACAACTGGTTGTTTCTTACACTCCTCTACGTTACTAGGTTGCCACCAACAAATGAGCAATATCCAGATGTAGACTTGCAATCAGTGAGTGAACCAGCCCAATTAGCATCAGTATACACCTCGACGCAGTGATGGAAATGTCTCTTATATAAGAGATCCTTCCCTAGACAACCTTTCAGGTATTTGAGAATCCTGAAAGCTGCCTCCATGTGAGCCTCGGTTAGAGCATGCATAAACTGACTGAGAACACTGAGGGCATATATGATGTCTGGTCTTGTACGACAGTAAGAGATAGGTAGATAAAGCATCCCACAACACGTTGAAACCTCTCGGCATCAATAAGTCTCTCATTGTCATCTTCTTGGGGATTCCTTGCAAGTACAGATCACCACTGTTAAGTTCAATGGCACCAATTATCTTACTTGGTTGAAATCAGTGCTAATCTACATTTAGGGCAAGGAGAAAGAAAAATACTTAACCGATAAAATAGAAGCTCCTTCCAAGGATGATCCAAAGTACCAAAAGCGGAAAACCGAAAATGTTGTGGTTAACGGATTTTTCTTAAGTTCAATGAAGTTGGAAATCAGTGATCACTACCTCTTCTTAGAGATGGCTCATCAAATTTTGGAGTCTTTATCTCATAATTATTCAGAGATTGGCCATGTCGCTAAAGTGTATGAGCTATGACAAAAAATTGCCCAATTCAAATAAGGAGATTAGCCCCTGTTTATTTATTATGTATCTCTAAAGAAATTATGGGAAAAAATAGGTCATTATACCATATATCACCCTACATGTACAAAAGATGCCACAGCCTACACGAAACATGTTAGAGGATATCCAAGTGTTAGAGTTTCTAGCTGGTTTAAGTTCTAAGTATGAGTAGGTTAGAGCCCAAATCTTTAATATGAATTTGTCATCCTTAAATGAAGTGTTTACACAAATTCACAGAGAAGAGGGCTAACGTGGAGTGATGAACCTGTCATCTACAGTTGAGAAATCAGTCTATATATCAACCTCTAGTTGTGGTAGACGTGGGGGTTCTACTCATGGTCATGGTGGACGCCTTAGTACCTCTGATGATCGTGATCGCCTTAAGTGTGAGAACTGTGATAGGTCTAGGCATACTAAGGAACAGTGTTGGTATTTACATGGACATCCACAGGATCTTCCTCCACGTTTGTACCAATGAGGTGGATCGCACACAACTAGAGGTAGAGGTCGATTTGGTGGTAATAGACCTAGTGCACATTCAGTAACTTTCATGCCCTTAAGAGTCAGCTATTCTCGCATTTGCTTCCCTACCAGAGTATCATCTATTCAAAGAGGAAATTGAGGTCTTTCGACGGTTTGTATCTTAACTTGATACTTCTTCTATTGCCCCTACCTCTTCGTTTGTAGCTTTAGCTTTAGGTACATCTACATCAGCCTTATCCGCATTTGTTTTCCCCTCGCTGGACTATTGGATCATTGATTCAGGGGCATCTCACCACATAACTGGTATGTCCTCCTTCAAATCTTACTCTGTAAGTTCTAGGAAAGACATAATCCGTATTGCGGATGGTACCTATTCCTCTATTACTAGACATGGTGACATTCCTACTACTTCTTTATTGTTGTCATTTGTTCTTCATGTGCTTAATTTTACATTAAACTTGTTATCCATCAACCATCTTACCAAGAGTTTTAACTACCATGTCATTTTCTTCCCTTCTCATTGTGTGTTATAAGACTTGAAGACAATGATGACTATTTGTATGGGGCATGAGAAGGATGGTCTCTATCTCCTAGATTCATCATCTCAGTCATCAATTACATCTTCAGCAATAAAGACAGGCATCTCTCCTACCACTACAGATGAGTTGTTCTAGTGGCATCAACATCTTGGTCACCCCTCTTTTTCTTTGTTAGGGAAACTTTGTCCCACATTTCAGTTTTCTTCAAATAATTTTCATTATGAACCTTGTCAGTTTGCAAAATATTGTCGTTCAGTTTATCTATTAAGTAATAATAAAAGTTTATCTTCCTTTGCTATTGTTCATTTTGATGTAGGGGCCTTTCCCTATTACTTCTTTGTCTAGATTTCGTTACTTTGTTACTTTTCTAAATGATTACTCTCGTGTTACATGGGTATACTTATTAAAAAAAGGTGGTGTGTAGAGTGCGTTCAAATCCTTTTATAACATTATCCACACACAATTTGGTACTAAAATTCGCATTCTTCGATCTAACAATGGGGGAGAGTATCTCTTCAACTTTCTATCTTCATTTTTTTATGCTTATGGAATTGTCCACCAAACCACTTGTCCTAGTACTTCTAAACAAAATGGGGTGGTCGAGCGTAAGAATAGACACTTACTTGAGATTGCTCGTGCACTCACGTTTATAAGGAATGTACCTAAAATCTTTTGGTCCGATGCCATTTAAACAAGCGCCTATCTCATGAATAAGATGTCTTCTCGTGTTCTCTCTTTTAAATCTCCAATTAAAGTTTTATAACTTGGAACTCTTTTGTTCTCTGTTCCCCCAAAAACATTTGGGTGTATTTATTATGTGCACATACCTAAATCTAATAGCACCAAGCTCGACTAAAAAGCACTTAAATATGTCTTTCTGAGTTAAAGTGTTGATCAAAAAGGGTATAAGTGCTTTCACCCACTTACCCGAAGGAAGTTTGTTTCTCGGGATATAACATTCTTTGAATCTATTCCCTTCTTCTCTTCGGGTAAGACTTCTCTTCAACGGGAGCGTTTAGGTGAAAAGTTGTCTTCTACAATTTCATTTCCCATCCTAATTCCTTCATTTTATTTTGATTATACTGGTGTTGGTAGAGAGGGGGAGACTGAACTTAAACTAAACACTCGTAGAAATAAGAAAGGTGCCTCAGACGGGCAAGAGCAAGTGGGTGTTGTAGTATGTCAATAAGAAAGTGATCCAAATCAACAACGTGACCAAATTCCTCATGTACCCATTCCAGAGTCTTCTTTGGATTCAATTCCTAAAATAGGTAACACACCTTCCTCTTGAGGTAAATGATTCTAACATACCTACTGCTCTACGAAAAGGTGTTAGAACATATACTCAACATCCCATGTTTTATCAGTTTCCTTTCAAAACTATGTTATTTCCTTGTTTTCAATCACCATTCGTTACAGAGTATCTAAAGCCTTGGCATAACCACAGTGGCGAGCCACTATGGAGGAGAAAATGAAAGCTCTAGAAAAGAACCAAACATGGGAATTGGTACGTGGGTGGTTACTGTGAAGCATAAATCTAATGGATCAGTTGACAAGTACAAAGCATGTCTGATGCAGCATGCATGTAGACTAATGCATGTGTGCACAAAATAATCAGACATAAAAATTACAAAAGTAATGTCAAAACATAAACAAGGTTCCTACTTGCACATCCACACGAATTCAAATGAATCTTCAGCTATAGCTCATGAGCATGATAAAAATTAGAACTCACAAAAGTAATGAACAAAACCAAACCTAAGTTATATGAAGAAATAACAAATGAAACTAAGGACTAGTAAGATGTCTGGTTGTTGTCCCACAGGTGCTGAAACTAAAAAGAGGTATTCAAAGGGGTGTTAACATAAACATAATATGAAGGTCATGAGGGAAAACATCAAAGATAATTGTGGACTTGCAAAACAAAATTTAGAAGCAGGTTCTAGACAAGAGTGTGAACAGTAGAATAGGATTAAACAATAAGGTATGTCAAAAAACTGATAAAGTCGCACCTACAGCATATACCACACAAGTCACTCGAAACCAATACTTGAAGGATATTAAACAGGGTGGTATCCACCTACTTGGATGTAATGGACTAGGCTGGAGCTGTATGTGATGCAACCTTCAAATTGTGACCAGAACTAAATCCCTTTGAGGCTATTTTTGGAATTTGGTCAAATCTATTCCAGAATAACCATTAGCGTCAGCCTTCAAATTACCAAACCATAGTGATAATCCCTCAGCAGACTAGGGGATGAATCCTATACCCATAGTGTCGTCCAAGTCTACCCAACACCTAAAAAAAATCCAACTGTGCAAATCCCTTAATGCCTGCAAATAGAGGTTGATCTTGTGGGATGGCTTCAGATACTCTGTTCACGCCTGGGTGTGAACTTCAAGTGCTGTAGGCTGCAGAATAAGGCAGCTTTCTGGAAGAAGTGGGTTCCATAAGTATCGCTCAGGAGTTAGGAATACCCTGTGGAAGACCAACTTTCAAAATTTGTAGGTGTTAGGAACTGGGAGCAGATCCCGTGCAATTACCCTACACTGAAGCTTTCACGCCGGGCTTGAAACATAGGTGATGGAGTCTAATATTTGCAGGTTCTTGTGAAGGTTGGATGGGCACCCTAGGATCGTCCAGGGATTAGTAACATCCTGGGAAAATCAAACCAATCAAAATCCAGCTGGTGTGAAGATGGGATGCCTTCTCGTGAAAACACTTCTACTACTATAGTCACGCCTAATCTTTAGAAACCTGGATGGAACTTCTTCAAATCTGAAAACTGAGGCAGTAGACAGGTAAAGGGTGTGTCGTCCAGCCTTATTAGATGCTTGGGGGTCAATGGTTTACACTTGTTCCTGGTTTTAGGTGCAGTACTAATGATTTTCGTACAAAATCCCTGTTTCACCTATAAAAATTTGAAAGATAAAAAGTGAAGGGAAGAGAAGGTCCTTTAACCCAAGGAAGAGGGACTGGCCTCCACCACAACCGTTAAACTAGGACTAACCCCAGACCCATTCTAGGGTTTTGTCATTCTTTACTTGCAACAAGCGAGAAGAAAAAGAAGCCTAGAAGAAAGCCAAGTGAGAGCAAATTTTTTGTTTATTCATTGCATCCTCAATAAAAGGGGCGTGTGATAGTTTTTATAGAACTACCCATGACTAGGATTTTGGTTTACAAAAGTTAGAAATTAACAAATAGCCCCCCACTACTCTCTTGACACAAATACCCTCAAACTACTAATAATAACAAAACACCCTCAAATAACTAATACGGACGAAAATACCCTCAAAATTATGTGCCCCCTTTACAAGAGACACCAATAACATAAAAAAAAATAACAAAGTAAATAAAATAGCTGGGGACATGGCCCAATCATCATCTCGGCCATGATGTCTGCATCAACATCTAATTGCAAAAGGGCATACACAAACATTTGGCATTGACTACCAATAGACCTTTGTCCCGATGGCAAAGATGAATTCAATACGGGTTCTAATCTCTCTGGCTACGAATCAATGATGGCCTCTACTCCAATTTGATGTGAAGGAATTTTTACATAGAGATCTGAAAGAGGAGGTATACATGGATACACCACCTGGATTTCAAATGCTAGGAACAAAGGGTAAAGTGTGTAGGCTTAAAAACGACACTTTATGGCTTAAAACAGTCGCCAAGAGCATGGTTTGAAAGGTTCTAAACAGCAATGATTACAAACGGGTATAAACAGTGTCAAGCAGATTACACATTGTTTGTAAAAAGAGAAGGTAGTAAGGTAAGAGATCTCATTCTACATGTTGATGATATTGTGGTTACGGGAAATGATGAAGTGGAAGTAACACAACTTAAGAACAATTTGGCAAAGGAATTTGAAATTAAGGATTTAGGCTCTCTCAAATACTTTCTAGGCATTGAAATGGCTAGATCTCGATAAAGAATCTTTCTATGTCAAAGAAAGTATATTTTTTATTTGTTGAAGGACTAAGTAATGATGGGATGTAAACCATGTGCTAGATATCAACGACATATTAGGTGTCTTATCTACCTATCTTTAACCAAACCTGATATAGCATAAGCAGTGGGTATGATTAGTCAGTTTATGCATGCCCCTACTCAAGCACACATGGAAGCTGTATACAGAGTACTGAAATATTTGAAGGGGTGCCCAGGGAAAGGAATTATGTATAAGAAATTTCATCATCAAAGAGTAGCTATGGCAGCATATTCTGATGCAGATTGGGCAGGTTCATTGACTGACCGAAGGTCCACCTCAGGGTACTATTCCTTTGTTTGGGGTAATCTTGTTACATGGCATAGTAAGAAACAATACATGGTGACAAGGTCTAATGCTGAAGCAAAATTTCACTCTATGGCCAATGAGATTTGCGAACTCCTATGGTTAAGGAAGTTACTTGATGAATTGGGATTTCCTATTATGAGTCCCATGAACCTGTTTTGTGATAATAAGGCAGCTATCAGGGTTGCACATGATCCAATTCAACATGATAGAACAAAGCATGTGGTGATTGATCGATACTTCATCAAGGATCATATCAAGTCTGGTCGTATTTGCATTCCTTTAGTACAAACCAAGTATCAACTTGCAGAAATCTTTACAAAGGGATTAAATAATGCTCATTTTTCATATATTGTAGACAAGCTAAGATTGATAAACATTTATTCACCAGCTAGAGGGAAAGTGTTGAGATACAATACCTGGAGGGTAGTATTGGCAGAGGTATTATGTACATATATGTATGGTATATCATATACTATGATGTACCATCCCTCTCTACAAATGGGCGGCCCAGTGCACGAGGCTCCCGCTAACGCGGGGTCTGGGGAGGGCAAGAT
>JAOXJP010059394.1:0-15721 GCA_025762735.1 Platanus orientalis | reverse complement strand
TTTTTTTTTGTTTTTTTCTTTCTTCTTCCTCCTCCTCTCTTCCCTGCCCCCTCCCCATTCTTCTTTTCTTTCTTCTTTAGTTTTTTTTTTTTTTTCTTCGTTTGGATTTTTTACAAGTTTTCCCACTTATTTTTTTCTTCTTCTTCCTCCTCTTCCTCCTCTCCTCGTCATCGTTCTTCTTGGTTCGGCCTCTTTTTTTTTATATAAATAAAATAAAATTGGCTTGAACGAAACCCTAAACCCTTATTTTTTGGTCTGATTGGTTCCGATTTCAATCTATTTCAACCCTTGATTTTTAGGGTTTTTTTTTTTGTTTTTGTTTCTCTTTTTCATTTTCATTTTCATTTTTCTTATTCTTATGTTTTACTTATACTTGAAATTTGTATTATGATGCAATTTGGAATTTGATCGTTGTTTTGTTGATTAGAGGTTTCTGATTGATTACATATCCTGTTGTTCCTTTCTTTTTCATTTTTTTAGGTTGTCCTTTGTTTGCTAAATTAAATTGGCTTAGGATTTCAAATTTTATATAAGAATTTTTGTTCTTTTGTTTTGTTCCTCTCAATGATAGGGTTTTCTAAAGTATTAGTTCTGGCATATACTTGTATATGTTTATAGTAAAGACAATGGATGCTAATCTGACACTGTTTACTATAGTACCTACACCACGTTTCTATATTTTACTAAGCTTGGTTCATGTTTTGTTTCAACTTTCTTATGATACGATTTATTGCTACAATGAAAGTTATATTATACTTGTTATTCTCTTAAACTAAGTCCATCTGCATCCTTTTATGCTGATTTAAGTGAATACATTCAATTCCGGGGAGTTTATAAATTAGTTAAAAACCATGCCATGCTAGTCTTGGCAAATGCATAATTGTTTCCCTACAAGGTATATGAACCGCTTGTAGTCCCCCTTGTCTATTTTTGTTTTTGTGTCAATTTTTAATTTACATTTCCATGTCCTTAATCGTTTGTTGCAGTTGAACCCGGCTAGCACATCTTCTTGTATAGTTTGAAATATTAGTTTTCATTCATTTCAATTTGTAATAATTTTATTGTTTTATTTTTCTAAAATGTTTTGCTAATGATGGAGTTTACTTAAGGTTGTTGGGTGATTCTTATTATTTCATTTGTCTTTAATTGATGTAAATTTAAGTATTATTTGAATACAATTGAAAGTTCAATATATGATAAGATCTGAATGAGAAAGGCTAACCACTATTTTCCTCTGCTTCATCTTCAAGAATTGATATGAGAAAGGCTCAAAACCCCACCCATTACCTTTAGATCTTTGAAATTACATGCTAGTGGACTAAATGGTATATACCATACCCGACCTTGTATTATACAACCTCATTCCCTTGTTGAAAAATATTCATTATTATAGACTCAATGATGATATCATAACTCATTTTATTTATTAGTGGCTTTTAGATCCCAACTTTGAATCTCAGAATAGGAGGTGGAGAAAATTGAGGAAGTTAGTCCCTCAATACATACTCACAATTATAACGTTCATTTAAGATGACACAACTGAGAGACTCAATTGCTAATACAATGACTATTGCACATTGTGTTCTTATTATTTAGATCCAGTTGTGTAAAACAATATATATATATACTTGTAGTTGATGAATTTTTTTTTTTTTTTTTAAGTTTCAGACATATTTTTTGGAATCTTTGAGATTTTATAGATGATATATTTTGGAATATATTTTAAACAATGAATGTTGATTTTAATATGATGCAAGGTTAAGAACCTTGATATTTGGTTTTATTAAATGTATGTGTGATAGTTCAATAAAATGAAATGATTATGTACAAGTGTTTACCAAACATAAATTACTTCAAAAAATTCAGGAGAATGCATTTTGTAGTGGTTTTTACCAAACACTTTTAAGATTTTGGAATTCACTCCAGAAAATGCATTCTAGGTGGAATCAGGAATCAAGAATCAAGAATTGGGAGATGAAATCCTATGAGAGTTACCAAACGAGGCCTAAATCTCTTTGAGTACCATTTCTAATGCTTTCTCTAAGCCAATAACAACTATGTAGAAATGTTTTTCTCTCTCCAAACTTTTCTATTAACTACCTACAAGAAAATATAGCTTCAATCATCAATCTCCCTAATATTAAATTTAATTTATTTTTTGATACTCTTATTTCAAGTCTTAAATTGCACTTAATTATTGTCTCCCAAGGTTTCATAGTATGGCTCATAAGTTTAATCCCATGACATTTTTTTTCTATAAATCTGACATTTTTTTAGTATTAATAGTTTTATTAAACAACTTAGTCAATGAAGTTAAGTTGTCTCCCATGCATATTTGAAATTTCAATTGTGAAACAATTTGGTCCTAGTACTATTATTTTATTCATTCTCAATGTCTCTTAAATTTCACATAACATAATTCTACAGAAGTACCTATAATGCTTAATCCACCAATGCTATTGATTCCTCCCAAACCAACATTTAATATGTGATCTTCATTTAATAATATCTGAAACTAATTCCTTCACTTTTCTTTACCCCATTCATCATTCATTGTCTTTCATCTTCACGTTTAATGAATCTACAATGAGCTTCATCTCCCTCATTCTAATAAGTTTGTAACATATGCCTCATTATTCTTTTTTTATTTATAACCAAGGTATCCAAGCATCATTACTCTTATACCAAACTTATAATAAATGACATCATACACTTCAAAATTATTCCCATATTCTGATGAATTTATAATATGATAAATGTTATCCGATGCCTTAAAATTATCTTTATTCCTAGTCTTTCATCAAAAGTTATTACAGGACCTCATAAATTTAATGTAAAAAACCTTTTTTTTTTTTGCTAAATTCAAAAAACCAATTCACTCATATAAATTATAGTATATCATTGAGCTGTCTGAGTCAAGAGTGGTTCAACCAGTTATGGTGGGAATAGAAATGATGTCTTCATTTTTAAGAAAGAAGGCAAGTGTAGAATGAATTAAAGATAGGAACAAATGTTCTATGACCAAAGTGGTGTGACCACTCGTGTAATCCAGGCATGATGTATTTTAATGTGTTTTTTAATGGGTTAACTACACAAACTCCTAAACTATCTGACAATATATGGATCCATGCTATATTATCTAATAATATAAATAAATAAATAAAAACCATTGACTACCACTATTGAACTCAGAAAATGTGCCTCATTGAACATTAGTCAATGATTCCATGTGACTTTAAGCTTTTTCTAAAACCTGAGTTTACACTTATGATAGATGAAAATATTTTTGGGTACAAAAATGTCCTTAGGCATATAAATACAAAAATATGACTACACACCAAAAGGTACCCTCATTTGTATCTACTCACCAAAATATTATAAATCAATGACCATCCAAGTGTTTGTGATATAACCAACGATCAACAACTTCTAAAGGGCCTGATGCTTGATCAATGTCAACCGAAAGGTTTAATGCTTGATCAATGACCACCGAATGGCTTCATGTTTGATCAATAACCACCAAAGGCTTGATGCTTGATCAATGACTACCAGAAGGCTTGATGATTAATCAACGACCAATGAAAAGCCTATTACTTGATCAATAACCTAAGGGCTTATGTTCTACCCTTTATAGTGGTTACCCACACATAGACAAGCATGGCGGGGAACTCCTGATTTGGGAACTCATTCATGAGTTGGTCCATGGTGAACTGAGTGGGTCATTTGATGATTTTGCACACCTCAACCACATGCGTCCTTCCATGAATCTCCAAACTACAACCAGCGAAAGCAATGGCGACCATTGTGGTGAAGCTCCGAGAGAAGGTATCTTACATGTACACTGGAGCTTCTCCTTGCATGTTCATAGCTTTCTCTCTTCTATTGCCATTCATGGTGGTTTTAGAGAAAACAATCACAAAAGCTCTCTTTAGTCGTTCCTTTTTTTTTCCTCTGTCATTTTCATTTTTACTCTTCACTTTGAGAGAGAGAGAGAGAGATGTATTCACTTTGGTTGTCGTCGGAATGGCCAAAAATAGGGGGACGAAGGCTTTGAGTATCAAGGGCAAAGGCTTAGAGGGTGAAGTGGGGAAGCCCTTAGGATCTGGTGTGCCCTCCTAAAGTGATCTTGCCCGGGATCATGTTAAAAAGGGATTTACTCCCTGTAAGCACCTAATTTTAGTGCAACTCCCAATTCCAGCGCTTCTCTTTGGATGATCAGATGGGTGGAGCGATTCCCAACTTCTCTTCATATTCCAACCAATTCCAACTAATCAAATCTAACCTATGTCCCTTCATCCTTTTAATCTGTTCACTTCTTTATTTATTATTATCATTTTTATAAAAAGTAGTATATTATTTTTCAAAATATTATTCTACCCAATCTTCTACCTTCATATATTTTTAATTAGTTATGTATTATTATTATTTATAGTGGTATTATTATTTTACGGACCTGTTACACCCTAAATAACATATTCCCTCGTGTCCCCACACCACAGGCTAACACATGATGGTTCCGATGCCTCTTTCTAGGGAGCAAATGTTTAAACATTTTTTAAGGGTTTTAACCCTATGAACACCATTATTTATTTATTTATTGGGTGTAGCTTCCCTTTATTTATTTTCATTTATTTTTCTATTATTATTATTATTATTATCATTTTATTTTATTTCATTATTTATTTTTATTTTTATTTTATTTTAATTTATGATTTTATTATTATTATTACTATTTATTTTTATTTTTATTTTCATTTTTTTCTTTCTCTTATTTTTCTTTTTCTTCTTTCTTTCTTTCTTTTTTTCTTTTCTTTTTTTTCTTTTTTTCTTTTTCTTTTCTTTCCTTCTCTTTTTTATTTTTCTTATTTTCTTTCCTTTTTTTCTTTCTTTTTCGGGCATGGCCGTCACCCCCTGCAGAAGAGAGGAGGGAAACCCTCCCCCCTTTTCCTCTCTCCCGATTCTCTTCCTCTGGCCCTCCTGCTTCCCTGTTTCTCCCCCTCTCTAACAACCGGTGCTCCTCCCCCGTCTCTCCTCTCCCTGATGCCCATGCCCTCTCTCTCTACCTGATTCCCTTTCCTCTCTCTCTCCTTTCCCTCTTTCTGGTCGTCGGCGACCCCTTCTCTCCCCCTTCTATCTTCCTCTCTCTCCCTTCCTCTTTTTTTTCTTCTTCTCTTCCGGGTGGCCCTTGGCGCAGAGGGGAAACCCTCCCCCTCTCCTCTCTTCTCTCTATGCCTGATTTTCTCTCTTCCCTTCTCTCTCTTTCCCAGCGCCCTATCTCTTTCCCTCTCTTTTTTGCTTTCTCCTCCTTCCCCCTCTCTCTTTTCTCTCATCCTCGTTGACGCCCCTCTCTCTCTCTTATCTGCTCACCCACACCTCCTTCTCTCTCTTTCTCTCTCTCTCTCTCTCTTCTCAGTCTCACTGATGCCCCCTCTTTCTCTCTCTCTCCTCACAGGTTACCCCCATCTGCTGCTCTCTTCCCCTTCATTTCTGCAAAATCTCAAATATAATCCCTCTGCTCTCTCTCTGCCCTAGGCGATCAAACAACTCCTACATAACCCCCAAGCCCTTGCTTTTGACCCTTCTCTCTCTTCCACGTTTCCTTCTTTCGTGAAAGCTTGGGACAGCCAAATGGTTTCTGCTCTGTCCACTTCCATCTCCAAGATAAAACCATGACCCCCTACAACTCTTCGAATCTTGGAGACCACCCCTACCCCCATTGAATCTTGATGCTTCTAGGGCTTGATTTCTATAAAGCAACCAAGAAGAAGACAGGAAGGGGGCAGCGAAGAATGACCTGGGCTTGGCCCCTCTTCCTTTTCCAACTCTCGTCTAACGGCAAAGAGCTGGGTCTAGCCCCTTTTCCAAAACCCTAAACCACAGGGGAGAGCTCGTTCAGCAAAGGAAGGGGGTAACAGAGTTTTTCTTTTCCCTTAGATCAGAGCTCTCTCTCTCTCTCTCTGATGGTTGAAAGCCCACCTCTCATCCACACCTATCCATCTCTCTATGTCCCTCTTTCTCTCATAGCTCTCTCACTCTTTCTCTTGCTCTTAGTTTAAGATGAAATTTTTAAAAGGCTACTGCCCATTTGTAAACAAAGAAAAGCTTGGCTGTTGTGCAATAGAGGAACTGTAACACCTTGCCATTCGCTCATTATTTTAATGTGGCTCATCTTATTTTCTCATAATCTGTTTGTTTACTTTTATTATTTTAATGTTCTGGTTAAGAATTTGTTTCTGGTAGGCTGAAATCTTGTTTGGCGTGGCTGTGGCAGCCAAGAGGGTTGTCGTATGCTCATGATTCCATGAACATATGACTACCCAATGGAACTAGTTGTAAATATATGATCTCGACAGTTTTATGATTTTCATATTGATCATTATCATTGTTTTTTTATACTTTTGCAGAGCCCATCATCATCAATTTTATGTTGTTGTATCTAGTGTTTTGTTTCCATATGTTTTCATGCATAATGTGGAAAACTGGGTAATCCACTAAACTCGTTCATCGTTCATTGGTGTTTTGCAAGATGTTTAGGCGATGCCTAAATATTTTAAGGGGATGATTTGTGTGCGTCATTGGAGTTTTGTGAGATTTGATTGCACAGAGCAGTAAATGCCATAACCACAATAGTGCCAAATTCTGAAGAGACTGTGAGCATGAAGTATAGGATCAACATGGTTTGTTTTCTTCTTGGAGACATTAATCTATAGTTTGGGTAGTTTGTTTCTATGACAATTAGGTGAAGATGTACCAACACGTATAGCTCTAAGGATGATGCAGAATATCAGATTCATGCATTATGGTTCGATTTTCCAACCTAGTAGCTTCAGCTTAGGGTGGCATGAGAGCCGGGAATGCTTAGACCAAAGGGGTGTTTTCATAGAGTTCTCAATAGTAAGGGTCATAAATTGTGACCACATATGAGATTTTTAAATCTGTTGTTTATTAAGAGGAACGAATTTGGATGTTTGGTCACAAAGTATTTTATAGCTTCCAAAATGGATGTTATCTCACTAGAATACTCCATCATTACTAAAATCTAATTTATGGTTAGCAACAGCAAATGCATGAGTCAAACCATGTGTCGGTTCTAATTGTGGAGTTGATTGGCCTAGGACAGATCAGGTTTGGCTTATACCATGGAGCGGGTAATCCCAAGTCTGTCTACGTTGTGCAACCTTGTCCAAGTTGAGTCAACCCGTAATGAGCCAAATTAACATAGCCAATTCTTTGCTTTGCCTTATTATTATTATTATTTTCTTTTTTTGATAGCTTGTCCTTGAATCATCCAATCTTGTACATATGATACACACTAGTCCTTCTTTTATATCCACTGGGTTATGAGGAAAAATGGCTTCAAGTATGCTCCCATCTTGTTTTTTTTTTATGTTCTTTTTAGATAACTTGCTAAGTAGATGACTTATTCATGTATTCTTAATTAATTCCATCTCATTACTTGCTACTAACCCCTTATGTCTTATATGTATATGGCTATGTGAAAAGCAATAAATAAGGTATGTTCTTTAACTTAACCTTTGATTTATTTCAATTCATTTACACCAGATGACTTGTCTAACTACAAATCATGTTATGTGTAGGAGATATCTGAAAGGCTTGGCTATGGAGTGACAATGCAACTGTGATGTGAGTAGGTAAAATACATATTTAGGATCCTCAATTTTTGTTGAGTAATATAGTGCCTGTTGATCAAGGGATTGTACAATAATTTCTGGAATTCTTTAGCTTATTGAATATGGAACAACATGTTAGTTTATTTTTTTAATATATATGTGATGGATGTAAATGGTGGATGGATAAGGAGCTGTCGGGTGGACAATGATGATGTTGTGGATGTATGGACATATTTGGAGTGCTTTATGAATATGTAGACTATCAGGTTATTGAGGAAGTGATATGGGGATCACTATTCATCCCCAGGGGTCCATATTACAGACGTTATGTTGCCGAAATTTCAAGTAGAAATAGCATGTGGATCCCCTGCCTAATCTCAATATAATGAGATAAAAGGCAATGGGTGAGATGAATAAATGATAAATCAAGTTGACCATTAGGCTGTAACGGGTTTAGAATAGGTAACCGCGAAAGCGGATGAGATGGGGTGCCTAACACCTTCCCCAACTCATAAACGAACAACTTACTTTAGAATTTTTGGGAGTTAACCAGTTTAACTGTGGAGTCAGACATTTCAAACCCTTTTTTCAAAACTTAAACTTGTTTCATTTTCAAAACTGATGTTCAGTCATATCATTAAAAGACTGGTGGCGACTCTTAGTCACGTGGGATATTTCCCGCGATAGGCAAGTCTCTTTTAAAAGGGATTTACCCATCCTGCAAAAATCGAGGCCCACAATTATAATCAGACCACAATACATCCTCTATCAATAGGGGAGGGATAGAGGGCCATTGAGCCAAGGAAGCTGAACTAAGACCATGGGAAGCCAACAAATGTGCAGCCAAATTAGCATTTCTAGGCACCCAAGAAAAAAACTATCTTCTCAAAACAAGAGGCAATAAGCTTACAATCCCTAATAATCCCCTTGACAAGCCAAGGGCAACTATCTATATCAGTTTGAAGAGGGGAGATAATCTCCTTACAATCTCCTTCCAACACCACATTCTTAAGACCAAACTCTTGGGCTTTTAAAAGGCCGGACCTAGCAGCCAAACATTTTGTTGAGTCCGGCAACCACAACTTGCCCGGCTCTACCTGGGCAAACAAAAAGGTATCATCATTGTTCCTAATAAGAGAACCAGCTCCCACTTTCCCACTATCCTCTAAAAAGGCACCATCAAAATTGACTTTGAACAAACCCAAGTTAAGAGGAATCCAAAAAGCAATGTCTGACGATTCCACCAAAAGACGAGGGCTGGCTTTGACCACTTTACTCTCCTTGATCAACCTAGAAACAATTTAGAGACAGGAGGAGAAGACTTCTCAAAAAATTTCAAAATTTCAAAATTTTAAATTTTCAGATATTCCAACAT
Organism: Platanus orientalis; assembly: GCA_025762735.1. NCBI lineage: Eukaryota > Viridiplantae > Streptophyta > Magnoliopsida > Proteales > Platanaceae > Platanus > Platanus orientalis. The sequence goes on along the minus strand of JAOXJP010059394.1, from coordinate 6,715 downwards.
AAAATAGCAATAGAGGAAATAGTGTCCCTTCTACTATTATTGTAATCAAAATCAAGAGAAAACCAATTCATAAACCCTCTCTAACCACTTGAGTAATCTAGTTAATGTGGTCTTTCGAAGTGGTCAGACTTGTTACTCTTAACTTATCAGGTGCTTTTTCTGTGTTAACACAGGCCTATGTAAGCATGCCATTGATAGACACATGGTGTGTTTTTGAATTTGGTCTCTTTTAACACCTTTTTGAACCCCAATACAACATGTGTCAGCTGATAATTTGAGGGGGGCAACTACCCCCTTGCCCCTACACTATAGACACTTTGTCATCATAGAACTTTTTTTTTCCTTTATTTTTTGGAATTTGAAGGGGGGCCTTGCCCTACGTGGCTCCGCCACTGATTGGAGAATAGTCAAGGGAAGGTAGTTGAAGCAGTTAGTGAAGTGGAAGAGAAGGATGGGAAGCGTTTCCTTTTGTTGTAGTTTACCAGTTGGGCTTGGTAATTAATCTGTTTTCTTAAGTTTATATATCTATTTGGGTATTAAATGCTGAGTTGGTCTTATTACCAATCTCTAGCCATAGCTTGTTTCCAGCAGTCTTTTCTTTCTCAATGTGTTATCTTTTAATGACCGAAACATACAAGTATGAACTATTTCTTTCCTGTTTATCCCTGTTTACTAAAGAAAATTCTTCCTCCTTTTTTTAAGGGATTGTATTTGATGAAGCCGAGATACGGTTCACTCAGATGGTCCTCTAGTGGCCCTTGATCTGGAATCCTGGGCTTGGATCTTACCTGCACACAAACAACAAATGATGTCGGTGTGGCATCGTCCTATACCCCTCTGACGCTCAAGTCAAAGATCAGAGATAAGAGAATTCTCGTATTTCTTCTCTTAGAAGTGATTGTACTCACCTCCCTTGGGGAGTTCTAGTGTTGATATAGGAACCCTTTTTCCTCTCATCGCGAATATTCCTCAAGTTAGTTATGTGACAGTGGGGGAGTGGTACACGTGTCGATGTCGAATTGGCCACTATTCTGTAACTTTTTGTACATTGTAACCATTTTCATCTTATATGTGATTGGCCCAGCTGTTATAGCTTATCTGTCACCTTGGAGGTGGCAGACAATCATTCTCGATCGTTCACGCTCAAGGGTCAGTCGGTCGGAAGTGGGAGTCGGTCATCAGACTATTTCTTCGACGAGTTGCTCTACATAAGGGTCAATCATCAACCTATTTCTCTAGCGAGTCACTTGACATAGGGGTCAGTCGTCAGTATATTACTGTAACTGGCAACTTGATGTAGAAGTCGGTGATATGAATTGGTAGCGGTTGCTTGATGAATAATGTAGACTCGAGCGAACCAGGGTGGTTTACTCAGTCAATCGACTCAGGCTGGCCAAGTCTAAATCCTCCATCATCATCTCCCCCCCCCATTCCCTTTGTCCGTTAGTACGAGCGGAGACAGGGAATGCAAAAATCCATATGAGTTGATTGATGCACCGCCTTATCGACTTTGCCTGGAGCTCCATGCTATTAATGGTGATGGGACATCTAGGTTAGTAGTCATTTCGTCTTGAACCGCATCTTTTTCGAACAATCAGGGGATGCGAGGGAGATTCGATGGCCGAGGATAGCCTGGTCATCCTATAAATTGACACTCTTCCCTTATTTTTGCACTTCTGCTTCGTTGTGACTTTTCTTTCTAGTTCATCATCTTCAAAAATCACTCTATTCGTGTTCACATCATGCTCAAGGAGTTGCCATCCGGGGAGGTTGTACCCAGGTATTTTCTATTGAACCATATCCATTTTATGATTTCTCCCTCTTATTATTTTGTGTTTCTCTCTTTTTCATCCGGCTCTTGGTTCCATTTTCACTTAAACCTGCCCTATGTTCACATTTATGGCATTTTCATTCAGTCGCCTTTGTTTCCCAGAGATTCGTCTTGGACCCTACAGGAGCCCCTTTTGGGTTCCATTTGACCCATTTTTGTTACTACCTTCGCACCCAACAGCACTCTCCAGAGTTAAGAGTGTTAGGATTCGACTCCTCCTTTCTGAGCAGTGTTTTTAATCATATTTTAGAGGTGATAAGCCCCTCAGTGGGAGTTATATACACCCTCGATCGGATGGATAACTCTTCTGAGTCCACCGAGTCTGTTACGGCTCTAGATGAGAATTTTGTCTATGTCAATCCTCCTGACTCGGCTCAGCCTTTGTCCCCTACTAGGTCGGGTCATTTTGTCGACTTACCGTATGCGGCCGAAGGCATTCCTTCTACTTTGTCGAGGTCTTGACTAGAGGATATACGTTGCATCTACCAAATCCCTGAGTCGGTCACTCTCAGGGTTCCTACCTTCGATTAGTGGGCTTCTTCTTGCCTTCTGAATGAGGTTTCTATTTTTTAGCAGGCTTTGAAAGCTGGTCTGTGGTTTCCCATTCCTTTATTCATTTGCCAACTCATCTCCCATCTTTGACTAGCTCTGGGCCAAATCATGCCTAACTCATGGAGGATTCTGATGGCCTACATGGTATTGTGGCCGGCATGCAATAGTGGTCAGGATCATCTTACCATACCGGAGTTCCTTTACTGCTACAATGTAGTGGAGATGCACTTAGGATGGTGGTACTTCACTGCTCAGGTGCCCGATCGAGCACTAATCATGGGTCTTCCAACGTCGAATAGAGGTTGGAAAAATAAATTATTTTTGCGTCTGGGGATGGCTTGGAGTCCCTTCCTTGGGATCATCCTCTTGAGCGTATCCAAACAATCCCCAAGATATGGGGGGAGCCACGTAAAAGAGGTAATCCTTAGTCGTAGTCTCCCTCACTTATGTTCCATTTGGTTGGACTGATCTTTCTCATTTTTACAGCATTGGTTGAGCGCTCACTGTCTGAGGGTCAGCTCGCAAGGTTGGAGCGTGCCTTCGTGCATCCGGTCTGGGATTACTCTCTATTAGTGAATCCTGAATCTCTCACCACATACCTGTTTGGCTTAGAGCTTCTTTCATTTGGGCCCACAGTCGGTCAGACATCTTGTTCATCTCCTCTTCAAGTCGGTCAGACATCTAACTCATCTCTTCTTCCAGTCGGTCAGCTATCTGGTTTATCTTTTCTTTCAATTGGTCTATCTCTTTTTTCTATTTTATTCTTCTTTTTTTTATTCGCTTCTATTTTTAGATATGTCTACTGTGCTGCCCAAGTCTTCACTGGCAAGAGTTGCCTCTAAGGTAACTCCTAGTAGCTCTCACAAAAAACCTAAGTTTTCCCATAATTGTACTACCGCAAAGGGGACCTCCAGTTCAGCTCCCCAATCAGTGGCTCATCTGGTCAGTCTGCCTCCTCCCTCCATTGTTGACCTGGAAGCAGAGTTGCAGATAGCTCCAACGTTTGATGAATGCATTGAAGACTTGCCCCCCTATGTCCCTGGGGGATCAAAGAGGCCTCCTCCCTCTCTGCTGGCCAATGAGGAGGACACCGTCTCTCACCTTCGGTCGGTCATCTCTGATCAGGACCTGAGGAGCCTCTGGCCCAACACCATGGACGCTTTGGCAAGGAGCGCTTCCTTCGACCTCGGGAAGGTAAGGCATTTTCTTGAGTTTGATTGATTTTTGAAAGTTTGGTCATTTTATCCTACATCCCGTTATCGAGTTTATTTGTTGTAGGTGTTGACCAAACTGACGGTTCTTGCAAATCGCTAGCTCGCCACCGACCATTACATCGACAACCTCAAGACGAAGTTGACTGAGGTTGAAACTTAACGATCGTCTTTGAGGGATAAATTGATGGATATCGAGGAGAAGCTTAAGGGGAGCGAGGCTGCTCTGGAGGAGGTTCGAGATCACCTCGAAGGAGAGAATGTAAGCTTGCAGGCATCTTTAGACGAGTTGAGGTCCCAGCGAGAAATGGAGGAGAAGGCTATGAATGAGGCGGTCGTAGCATACATTGAATCCGTGGCCTTCACTAATGAGACCACATAATTTTACGTCAGTGGTTTTGAAACCCTCCAATGTAGGGCTTTGCAGATTTATCCCAACCTCGACCTCTCCATGCTCAAGGCCGATGCTGAGTCAACATCCGTTGTGCTTGAGCCGACCGAGGAGGAGCAGGAGAAAGATGATGATGCCTCTTAAAGTTGGGCCCCCTCCTCCTTTTCCTTTTTTTGTTTGTGTAAGGACCCGGAGTCCTTTACTTTATCTCTCTCGACAATCATTAAGAAGAATTTCCATGTTCGTTGTTTGTTATAATGTTCAATGAATTCCTCCTTCCATTAAATGGTTAGCTTTTCGATTACCTTAGTAGAATGTTCGGCCTGTCGACCAAAAGTTTTATTTTTCATAAACTGTAGTAATAGATTACCGATTGTCGTGGCAGATGGAGTTGTCTTTTTACTACTAGGTCCATTTTTTCGATTCCACTCAGAACGTTGGTCATAGATCGTTGTAGTAGGCCGAGGGGTCATCTTACTGGACTTTGTCCATTTTTCTGACTCCACTCGGGACATTGGTCGTAGACCATTGTAGTAGGCTGAGGGGTCATCTTATTGGACTTTGTCCATTTTTTTGACTCCACTTGGGACGTTGGTGGTAGGAGTCATGCGTCACTGGACAAGGCGGTAGATGATCCATCCATGTGTATAGTCCATTCGGCTTCAGAGTTCATCATCTCAATTGGGGTCAGCTATGCCAGGAAATCTGCTACAACCTGTCCTTTGATAGCCGTTCTCGGTCGGTAGCTAATATCATGCTCGCCTAACTCTATTTCCCATTTCACCATTCTACCCGACACCTCTGGCTTCTGCAGCACTGCTCTCAGGGGTTGGTTCGTCAGTACAATAATTGAATGGGCTTGAAAATATGGTCTGAGCCTTCTTGTTGTGACCACGAGGGCAAGCGCCAGTTTCTCCAAGGGCAGATATTTGAGTTCTGCTCCATGGAGGGCTCTACTGACATACTACATAGGGATTTGATTGTGCTCGTCTCTGACTAGAATGGAGTTTACTGCGACCTCAGACACTGCCAGGTATAGATATAGGTTTTCTCCTTGCATTATCCGACCAAGCGTTGGCAAACATGCTGAGTGTAGCTTGAGGTCTTGGAATGATTGCTTAGATTCCTCAGTCCATTCGAACCCCTTCTTTAAGAGTTGAAAGAAAGGGAAACATTTGTCTATCAACCTCGAAATGAAGCGGCTGAGGGTTGTAACTCTTCCCGCCAGTCGCTATACGTCCTTTGTGGTTTGTGGAGACTTCATGTTTAGGATTGCCTCGACTTTCTTGGGGTTGGCCTTAATTCCCATATGAGAGACCATGAACCACAAAAAAAAATTTCTGCCAATACTCCAAAGGTGCCTTTTGTTGGGTTGAGCTTCATTCGATACTTTCTTAGGGTGCAGAGTGTTTCTTCTAGATCGTTGATGTACTTTCTGGCTTCCATGCTTTTCACCAGCATGTCATCTATGTAAACTTCAACATTCCTCCCAATCTGGGTTTCGAATACCTTACTCACCAACCTCTGGTATGTCACCCCAACATTTTTCAGGTTGAAGGGCATAACTTAGTAGCAATATGTGCCTCGGTCGGTGATAAAGGATGTCTTTTCTTGATCCCCCTTTTCCATTCGTATCTGGTTGTAACCAGAGAATGCGTCCAAGAAGCTAAGGAGAGTGTAACCCGAGGTGGAGTAGACCAATGCATCTATTCTTGGAAGTGGAAAACTATCTTTTGGGCAGGCCTTGTTAAGGTCAGTGAAATTCACACACATCCTCCACTTCCTATTGCTCTTCTTGATCATTACTATGTTGGTAATCCAGTCTGGGTAGATGACCTCTCGTATGAACTTTGTCTTCAAAAGTTTATTCACTTCATTAGTTATGGCATGATTTCTGTCAATGGCAAATGTCCTCTTTTTCTGTCTAATTGGTCTGGCTGAAGGGTCGACACTTAGCCTATATGTAATCACCCTCAAGTTGATCCCTGGCATGCCCATGTGAGTCCAAGCAAAAGCATCTTTGTAGACTGTCAGGAGCTCTTTCAAGCAGACCTTGAATTCTTTTGAGAGTGCCCTTCCAACATGTACGATCCTTTTGGGGTGGCTAGGGTCGATGTTGAGTTCCTCCAAGTCTTTTGCAGGCCTGGTCTGTTGTAGTTGAATATCATCCCTGTTTTCCATGTCGTCAATGACGAGAGCTTCATTCGACTCCTTGCCCTTCAAAGATGTAACATAACACTCTTAGGCCGCTATTTAATCACCTTTGACCTCCCTGACACCCTCATCGGTCGGGAAGTGTACTAACAAGTGATAAGTGGAGGTGACATCCTTCATCTTGTTTAGCGTTGGTCTTTCGAGGGACAATCAACAACCAGGAAGTCGACCGCTTTTGTTGTTTGACGAGGACTGACTCGGTCGTCACTGGTAATGTGATGACCCTTTTGGGATATAACTTGTCTCTGGTGAACCCTACTAGGGGTGAGGTGGTTGGTCGGAGTTTATCCTTTCCGATCCCCATCCGCTCAAAAGAAGACAAGTATAGGATGTCCACAGAACTGTCGTTATCGATAAGCATCCTCCTGGTCCAGTGGTTGGCTATGATCAGTGTGACTACTAGGGCGTCGTCATAAGGGTGCTGGAGGCCTCGGGAGTCTTCCTTCGTAAATGTGATGTCCTTTTAACAAGTTCGAGGACACTTTTGAGATCCATCGATTATGTAGACCTTGCCCC
>JAOXJP010059383.1:0-15722 GCA_025762735.1 Platanus orientalis | reverse complement strand
AGCCCAACCAGAATCGTTTGCCGGGAGATAAAGAGAGATAATGCAGATGAAGTTCATGGGAAGAAGAAAAAAAAACTGGTGATTTCATTTTTGTGGATGGAGTATAGGCAACGTTACGTTGGCTATGTTGTTTCTGCGGGTAATTGCGGGTGGAGTATAGCTAACATTTTTAAAATGCTGTATAAACAAAATATAAATAGCATTTTAAACAAAAAATTATTTTTGTATGCTTTACAGCGTTTTGAAAACACTGTTTATTACATTTATCCCATTTAGCAACTTTTTATTATAAAAAATGTTGTATAAAATTATATATTTGACAACAATTATGCAAAAAGGCTGCTTAAAGAATGCTATTAAAAACCATTTTTGTTGTAAGATTCATCTTAGAATTTTGGTCACTTTTTTCATGGATTGTTATTAGAGATCTAACGATGACTAAGTCATTGAGTTTCAAGTTTCTACAATATTTTTTTAATAAATAAGTTTTTACAATTTTTTGCAACTGATATTTGGACTTAACATATATTGAAAACATAATGGTGCCAAGCAATTTTTGTCAGAAGATCCTAGTCGCCATTTGGGGTGCTTGATGCAATGTAATAGATTGCAGACCTATTCATGGAGTAACTTGATCATAGAGATTTAAAAGTGGACAGCTAGAAAAATTTAAATGGTCATAGATTTTGATCTTGACATTCAATCGTGACATATGGGTTCTCAAAACAACCAATTCGATGAGCTCTATACCATCCCCAACAGCCATCATAATTGGATGTCGAAAAGGCCCCAAAATTCTATTGTTTAGGGGCTCAAATGACCACTTTTAGTTAAATTCTGCTATTTTGGGTACAATCTATTTTCACATATTTTGAGTAATCTTGGATGTGAATTTTATTGGGAATATATTTATGAGTTCTTTAGGGTGGTTTTGAGTGAATTAGGAATTTTTCAATTTTATTAAAATTTTTCTTTGGACTATAAATAAGCAATTGTAATTGAAAGAAACATAAATCTATGAAATTTAATTTGAGTTGCAAAAAATTCTCTCTACACTAATTCTTATGTTTTCTCTCATAAAAATCAACAAGTCCCTTTATTCATGGTATTTTCTCTTGTGAAACTTAAAAGGATGAAGCATGTGTTCAATTGGTTAGCTAGATTCATCTAAAATTGCTTGTTACATCATTGCTGGCATCATAAGATAATTTGACAAATATTGTCGCTTTATCATAAGATTATTCAACACACTTTCCCATAATATATTTGATACACGTTTCAGTAAAACTAGTAATATTTTTATTATCAGCAGAAGCTGGTTTCGCTAATAACTGGTACAAGTTTCAATATTGTATATTTAAATTGACAATATTTCCATTATATTTGATTATTTTTATCTCAACAGATTTTAAGATGATCATGTTGCTGACTTTATCTCTTTAAAATTGAAAATTATGAAACATTTTTATAAGAATTATTTCTATTTCATCATGTATTGTTACCATTATCTTTTCTACTCATTCTTAGTGCAAAAAAGATACATTGGTCATTTGTAGGCATCATTTTATATGTTCTTATCAATTATTCCATGCTACTTGAACACCGATTATAGCTAATATTAGTTTTTTAACAATCACCCGCATCTTTATTTTCAGATAATTCATATAGCAAGGTTCAGTTTCTATCTTGAATCAGCTAATTAACCAGTTTAGTACTTCATAATTTTCGTTCCTAATTCAGGTTTATGGGTTAAGTTAGACTCTATTGAGAAGGATATGATGGATACTGGAGGTTGGTTCTGGAGGTCCCATGCGTTGCTTGTATAATAAGATGTTGAGTAGAGCCTTGTAGACCATGAGGGTTCCACGCATTTCTCAAGTAATTTAACTGTAAAAACGACAGATGGCTTCAGTTGACAACTAATAAGAATATCGTATTTTTCTTTGAAGAATCTCCCAATTTGACATTTACGCTATGGATTTTTTTTCCTCCTACTACAACCAATCAAAATCTAGGAAGGGATCACGGGATGCCTACCAGCTGTTTTAATTAATTTTTATTTGTTATTTCTTTCGTTGTTAGTTTTGTTTCCCCCTTTTCTGTGGAAAGACCTGCCACATGCATTGTCTTCTTTTCTTAATTGTCTTCTGGTCTTAATCCTGGGTAGTTCTAACAATCTAATCTCTCTTATCTGACTTATGGACTTCAGTCTCTGGATTATGCAGTTGTAATAAACTTTTGATATATGATATCATGAATCTTAACAGCAACATGTAATGAAACGAAAAAACAGGAATACAAAAGAATAATCACATATACCACAAGATTTTATATTGTTCGGCAAGATTATCTACATTCATTGGCAGAGACAGTCAAAATACCCATAAAACGACTCCTTAGGGTTCCAATCATTAGACCCATATTGGGTCAGACAATGGATCAATTTTTGGGTCATTTGGGATGCTCTCTAGATCACACAAATGGGTTGCACTATGGACTGTTTTTGGGTCGAATTTAAGACAACATCTTTGTTGGGTTAGTGTCTAGAATTCATCCCGAGATATGACCCAGATGACAATCTAGAGAAAAAACCCGAATATGACCAGTTTATTTGATTTAGGGTCTAGATCCAACCCACAAAGAATAGAGTTTGTGGGTGTTTATATTGGGAGTTTCTTGATTTTTGTACCACTATACTGTTCATTGTAATCTTTGTTTTCAAACATAGTGCAATCTCTCTTGCCATTTTCACCCATGAACATAGGCTTCAAGCCGAACCACATACACCTTGTTTATGTGTGATTGCTGCTTACATTATTTTATCTTTTCTATTTTGTGGCATACAATTCCAAATCCAGGTTTTCTGCACAACAATCTCAACATCTAATGTTTTCATTGATCCTTAAATACCACAACTCATCCCTCCCCCTCTCCCCGGTGAGCTCTTGGCTCAAAATGATTTTTTTAGAGAAGCCTAATAGCTGAAAGTAAATTAAGCTTTTTTTTTCCATGTATTTTGTTGTTGGAGTAGGCTTCTCATACAGTTCCCAGTGGGAACAGGCCATTTAATCTGTTGGCCGACGTTGACTTCAATCTTAGCCCAATCCGAAACATGCAACTAATGAACAGACGGATTGTAAATAGCGAAGGGATGAATTGTCTCTGTGTTGGGTTTATGTCTTGTATTCAACCAGAGGTATAACCCGGGAATGATAACCCGAAAAACCCGAATATGACCCTAAAATGGGCGAAAGTGAGCAAAGTGGGGCAGAGCCCCCGGCTGAAATTTTTTCTGACATGTTTTGTATCCTCTTTGGGGTCCAGATCCAACCCGCACAAATTAGGGTTCGGGGGGTTTATAATTGGGGTTTTCTCAATTTCCGTGCCACTGCACTATTCATTGTAATCTCTGTTCTTTGATCATAGTGAAAGCCATGGATGTAGGCTTCAAGCCGAACCATGTAAATCGTCTTGTTCTTGTGTGTGATTGTTTTCTGTTTTATTTTTTCTCTCTTTCTTGTTTGTTGCATATGATCACAGATCTTGGTTTCCGCATAACACTATGAGCGCATCCTCGTCCTTAAGAAGTGGAAAATAGAACTCATTTTACCATAAAATATGCCCTAAAAGGCAACCCTTTGTGGATAGCGTCCCCCTTCCGTTACTCCTGTTGGAAGAGAATGATTAAACATTTTTTATTGAATGCCTTCAGCAATAAAAGAAGGAATTCCAAGATTGATACATCCAATTCAGGGTGGTTTTGACTTGTGAAAATGACCCTTTTTTTCAACTAGAGGAGATGAGTTTTTTTCAGAGAAAGGTGTTCATAAATGAATCTCCTATCAATATCAATTAATATTTCCCCCTTCTTCCTAGGGTGAGTCTGAGAAATAGAACATAGGCTTCATGAACTCAAAAAAAAAATTTCCCAAGGCAGTCAAGAAAAAAACAGAAATACAAACAAAAATAGAACCCATTCGATGGAGAGAGAGCTCCAATTACAGTAACATATGAACACAATTTCAATGTATAAAGATGTGACAATATACAAATTCATCCGGAAGGTGGGCTAATTTTTTCTGGTGGTGATGCTACTGGGGCAGGTGTCATTCAATCGGATGGAGAGACTGAGAACAGCATCTGTTAAGTAATCTAAGAAGGGCATCAGCCTTCCTTCGACCTTTCAGAGATCCATCCGTAGCCAAGCTCTGAAGAGAAGGGATGATACGTGGGTTTAGCAACAAACGCCTTGCAACCTCCTCTCCTCCATTCTTGCACAGCCCTAATAGAATAGTTATGGAATTTTCCTTCCCTTTGGAAGACCCAAATCTCAGGAGATCAATAAGAAGAGTCACCACCACCCTATTCTCCCTTATTTCCTTCAAACCTTCACAACATCCCGAAAGGAGAGCCAGAACTGCTAAGGCATCGTCTGTGATCCCAGCCCGGTCATCCATCAATAACTCAATAAGCGAAGGAACAGCCCCAGCCACCACAACACTCCCCTTGTTAGCATTGTAAACTGCAAGGTTGAAGAGGGCAGCTGAAGCATCCCTCTTTCCAACTGTGGTGCCCTCCCTTAGAAGCCCCACCAAGGCTGGGATTGCGCCGGGGTGAGCCCCTATTGTCACCTTGCAATCGTCGATCATTGTCAAGCTGAAGATGGCAGCCGCTGCATTCTCCCTCGCTTCCATTGTTTTCCCATACTGCAGAACCCCTATGATGTTATCAATTGCACCAGCTGCCATTATAAGAACCTTGTTGTTGTCAAAGATGGAGAGATTGAGCAAGGCTGTCACTGCATTCTCTTGGGTCCTCGGATCATCAGCAATTAGTAATGTCACTAGAAATGGGATAGCACCTGCCTCTGCGATTATCCGGCGGTTGCCCATGGCTGTCTTCGCCAGTAATCGAAGCTCATATGCTGCCTGCCTCTGGATATCAGGTGACCCAGTTGCCAATTTCCCCACAAGAAACTCTGCTGTCATTTTTACATTATCTACAGCAGGTTTTGTGGCCGAAATGTGATCTACTGCCGTCTCGGATACTATTCTTTTACTACAACTTCTCTCCAAGTGTGTGGAAGATGATGCTGAAGATTCACTTAGGGGCACATTTTTTTCCTGGCACCATTGATGAATTAAGCTCTTGAGTGCATAATTAGGTATCAGAGCCATGTGAATTAGCCTCTTTCCACTCTTGGGGCATGTATGGTGCCCTGAGTTGATCCATTGGGCAATTGAGCCTCGATCGTATGTGTGACCTGAAGCAACTATCACGGGATCTCTCATCAAGTCCAGAGTTATTGGGCACCGGAATTCATCGGGGATGTCGAGAATTGTCGATGGAGATGATGAACAGTCCTGATTCCTACGTAAAGTCACAGAATGTCGCAGCAATTCTGTTGGGGTCTTCTCATTTTGTTCATTACCGAAGATCAGGGACTGAAAGCTCACCGATTGTCGCACCAGCTCTGATTGGGTTCTCTCATTTTGTTCGTTTAAGAAGATCATGGATTTGGAATATGAAACGAGGGAGATGAGGTTGTTGATGTTGGAGACCACAATAAGGCCGCCGGTTCCGGCTTGTTTTTGAGCTTCTTCCTCTAGCCGCAGAATTTCTTCATTGTAATCAGATGGGCTCCTCAAACCAATGCTGCACATAATTTCTTCCACTTTCTTGCAATCCACAATACCCCTATTCTTGCTATTTTTTTCGTTGTTGGTGGTCATCACTTGGAGGAGCTCTTCCCTTCTTTGACACTCTTGAGGATCAATGAATACATCTGCTCTCTTTGCTTGCTTGTGGAAGAGCTCCACTTGCTCTCTAACATCTGCAGTTATGTGGAGCAAGCTCAAGGGGAGAATATCTAGTGCCCTCCCCATCTCCTTCACCAACACATGGAATTGCTTTGACACTAACTCTGTTTGTGCCAGACTCCATAGAAAGCTCCCTTCCATACACTGTTGGATCAAAAGCTTCACCCTTCTGATCACAGAGAAGAGCTCAGTGAGACACAAGATTGACGACGGCCGAAGCGGCCTATTTGATTCTCGAATCTCTTCGAAGAGCGAAGAAAGGAGCTTAATCCTTCTTATCATGGTGGTGATGTTTCGAGCCTGCACGAAAGGACGCTTGTCCATGGACGAGACTTCATTAGAGATGTGTGTCAAGGCCTCTAGTAGAGACCCCGTAGGGAGGAAGCCTGAGGAGACCATCAGAGAAGTAGGAGTCGCATCCATTAATTCCTACAGTGTGGATGCGTCTCTGTTCATTTGCCAGGGTTGGATTTTGCTAGAGGGATTAGAGTTTAGACTCTAGATTACTTGGAGGAAACTTTTTCAACTCCATTCCCAGGAATTTAAAATATTTACAATTCTTGACCCTTTTTGTTTGTACTCTAGTCAAGATAAAAGACAAGAGCCTAGTTGGTGATGGGAAGGGAGGACTCGTGGGTGGCTGCCACATGGAGGGAAAACCGGGCTTGGTGGGTTTATTATATTTCCTGCCACTTTTTTTATTTCTCCATATTTTGGTATATTCAAAGAAAGAGATTGGAACGTCAAAGGTATGACTGTTGAGAGTCAAGGCATTCCCACTAGTGGAAGCCCATGGGCTAACTCGTGGCAAAGATTTAAATTTGTAGTCCCATTATTTGGATATGTGTTTTGATGCTTTTACCCCTGTAGATGAATCATGGCAACCCTTGATGATAGCTGCGGGCTTTCCCTCTAGAGGATCCTGACTCAGTCAAGGCTAGTTTTTGGTAACCGTTGCCTATTTTCAACAGTGTCCAAAATTCCAAACGCCACGGGACCTTGCTTGCGACATGGCCGACTGACTCAAAGAAAATCACTGTCGTATATCTATGCCGTGTGTATTAAACTACAGTGCTAATATATTAGTACAGGGAGTCTTTTCTATCCTGCAATCGCTATTGGTGCACGTCGATATGGGTCGTCCAACTAATAAATGGCATGTGGAGAAAAATCGCACTGACAGTACTATGATGTGGCACTGGTCCAAGTAGTTTTTGCTAAGACAAGGTGATGGCAAATGATTCATAGAGATGTTAGGTGATCATAATGTTAGGATCATCTGATTAATTAATTGAATTCTTGAACCGTATTGTTCATTGATAAGGCGGCCCAACGATTGATTTGCCCAGATCAATTGAGTCTGATGGACTTGAGCATGGATTCGGTTGCCTTGGGAAGCACGAGTCTTAATACCCTTAGGAGATATTTTTTTTGATAGGTGCTCAAGAGTTATTTATTCAAAAAAAGAAGGGAAGAAGAGAAGAAATTGGGGTCGAAGTCCATAAACGTTTAGAATAAAGGCTTCAAATCTTACAAGGTAGGTGCTTTGTTTCCTTGCTTTTGTCCATTCTGAAATCTCTGATTAATGAAACAGGTTTAGGTTGATCTCCTGATTCCTTATGTAAACTAAAGAAAGTCCATTGACTTGGACATTAATTTCATATAAGATAGGCGCCTCGGTTCCCTTGCTTTCATCCTTTCTAATGTTCTATATAGTAAAACTGGTTAAGTCTAACTTAGCCATTGATATTCTTTTCTTTTTCTTTTTAGGAGGGGGTGTGAGACTTAGCCATCATGAAATGCAAAGATAATTAGTACGACCCTATTGGCGGGGCATTTTAAACTTTTTAACATTCTCCTAAATCTCAAGATGAGATATATTATATGTTCAATGTACCATATGCATCAGTAGTAGATAACTTGGTGTATGTTATGGTTAACACGAGGTCAGACATTGCTCATTTAATGAGAATAGTTAACAGGTTTCAAAGTAAGCTAAAAAAGATGCATTAGGAGGCTATAAAGTGGATTCTCAGGTACCTAAGAGAAACTTCTAAAGCTGTGTTGATTTTTAGAGGGTTTGAACTTAACTTACAAGGTTATGTAGGTTCGGATTTGTTAAGAGATTTTTACAAACGAAAAAATACTACCGGTTATGTCTTCACCTTGGGTTTTACAGCTATTAATTGGGTGTCGCAGTTGTAGAATATAGTAGCACTTTCAAGTACTGAAACAGAATATATTATTGTCATGGAGACAAACAAGAAAATTGCTTGGTTACAGAACTTGATGAAAAAATTGTGAAAAAAGCAAGAGAACAACATATTACATAGTGACAACTAGAGTACTATCCATCTTGCAAAGAATTCAACATTCCATGCAAGGACCAAATACATTGATAAGAAACATCATTCCATACGTTCTCTTCTAAAAGAAAATGTGTTGAGATTGAAAAAGATCCATATGAATGAAAATCTTGCAGATATGTTCACTAAAACAGTCACGACAGTGAAACTGGAGCTATGCAAAGCTTCAATTAGTCTTCATGAGTGAAGACAGATCAGTTGAGTCATAAGAAATAAAAATCACATCAATGAAAGAATGGTGTTCACAAATACAATAGATGCAATAGGATATTATACTTCAGGTAGGAGATTGTAATGTGTGAAGTTTGATTTGGGCTAGCATTTGGAATTGAACCCGAAATTTGACTTGGATACAACCGGAAGAAAAACTAGAATACGTAAATTTTTGGGTGAAGGTAAACAATGTGAATTCTTTTTTTAACCTATTTTTATGTTTTTATGTATCAGATCGGATCCAAACCATATCTGCATATGTATTAGAGTTTTTTTTGGTATTTATATGTTTTGTTCTAGGGTTGCATGCGAGAAGGAAGAGGTTCCAAAAATTGTAAATCTACTTTGACGAGTTTTTTCAAATAGTGAAAGTTTTTTCTACAATTTTGTGGTTTTTCCTCAAATTGGGGTTTTTTTACGTAAACCTTGTATTGTACGTGATTTTATTCTTCGTTTTGTTTGTTGATTTATGGCATCCCATTTCTTCTATGATGAAGAAGGCAAAACAATCCTAACAATCTGAAGAAGAAGCAAATTGTTTTCTTCTTGAATGTTTGATGTAGACGATAGCTAATATTTTGGGTGGAAAGCTATTTTAAGATGGCAAGAATGCCAGAAAAAAAGGTTTCTCTTACATATTTGTTTTATATTTAATAGCAAATGAGGTAAAAAAAAGGGTTGTTGTCAGCTTGCTTCAATTTGTTGAAGTAAGAGAGGAGATCTGAAGAAGATGTTGATGGAACTGCAACAACAATTTAATGAGCCCAAATCCTTTTAACGGCTTAATGTGAAGATCATTAAATCAACATTGTTAGGTTTTCTTGGTTGTCTCTTTTTGCATCATGGTTGTTGGTTGTGTTACTGTTGGTGTGTCTGAAGTAGAAGCAAATTGTTTTTGTCTTGTATTCTCTGGTTTATGTTAGTGTGGGAAGAAGAAGTAGATTGTTCACTTCTTGTGTCTTTTATTTCTTATGTTGGCGTCTGTAGTTTGTTTTCTGCTTGTGTCTTCTCTTTTTTATTTTTTTGCTACTATGTGTATGAATAATTTTGTAGAATGAAATAAAAAGTGGGCTTGCTTCTTCTTCTACATTCTTTTTGTTTTACTTTTTTATTTTTTATCTTTGTTATTGTTGTATTTTTTTTAGGGAGCAAATTTCTTATCCAGGATTTGGTGTCCAGGGCATCAATTGATTTCAATTGGAATAAAATGGGTGGGAATTTAAAATTTCATCTAGCCCGTGCCCATTTTATTCCATGTGAAGTCACCTGGTGTCCTGGACACCATCTAGACGGCAAATCCTGGACAAAACATCCTTTCTGTTTTTTTTTTTACTGCAAATAAAAACGTTCAAATTGCTCTATGTATTCGTCCCATACAAAAAATAAAATAAAAATCCACTACTGTTATATTTTGTTAGTCACTAGGATTCTGATTGTAACTTTAAAACATGTCTAAGACGATTTAAGGCAAAAGTATCATTACCAAAGTAAAAAAAAACAAGGAAACAACGTTAATGATGATCTCCTTTTGTGGAGACTTATTTTACAATTTAAGGCAAAAAGTCATTACCAGAAAAAAATGGAAATGATTTTATGATGACTTCTCCATTAGCCGAGACTTGAGGGTTAAGAATTATGTTCATTAAAAAACTAGATTTTGTTGGCTGCATCTCCTTGTCTTATTATACGGAAGGCTGAATGGGAAAGTAGTGGACCTAGAATTATGTGGAAGTCTCTTTTTCCAATATCAATAGATTTTGTTTTTAAAGTTTTAAACAGCCTCTAATTATGCTCTCAAGGGTCTATGACACGTATCTTACAATAGCGCCCTTAGATCCATGGAAGTCTCAAAAATTTTAAATGATTTGAGTTATTAAAACCGGCCAACTAGGTTTTCCTGAGAGAGAGAGAGACAGAGATTATTCAATGTAAATGATAAATCAAGTTTTTTTAATTTGTTATTTTTTATTTTAAATATGCGTGTGTGCTATCTTTTTAAACTCACAATTTCTTTTTCCATGTTTATTCAATGTAAACTTTGGAAGATCGGTAGGATGTTAAGTCTGCACCATAGTAACGGTATACTCTATTACAAAAGAAAAAGTTATATTGTTGCTATTGTGCAGTAACAATCACAAACTTAGACTATTCAATAAATTTTTGTAATGATCAATACATAAGTCCATTGATCGAATGAACTATAAACATTCAAGTATATATCAGTATATGTTTTGGCCAATCTATCGGATTGTCTAGGCTGATGATACAATAGGAAAAGCTGAAAGGCCAAAAGCCATAATCAAACATATTCCATAAACTAGGTGAATTATTTCTATGTTTGCCCCTATCGCTTGTTCAAGCCTGACCTCCTTTGGTCCATATAGGACTATCAATGAGCCAAGCTAATGTACCTTGTCATGAGTAGAGCTTGAGCCTTGTTTGAAGCTTGCAAAATTGAGCCTGAATGAATCTTGTTTTGCTAGCTAAGTGATATAGCTCAGCTTGTTAAGGGTTTTATATATGTATAATATTTATACATATATTTTATAATATTATATATTTATATATTATACTTATCATAAAGTATAGGTTGTTCGGCCTGTTTCAACAAACATTATCTTCAGCCATGGGAGAAATTTTTATTTATGTTTATTGGGCTTTAAGATTCAGTCCTGAAACAATAAGCTTGAGTTTGGTGAGCTGAGCTAAGCTCATCCCAATCTCAATGAGCTGAACCGGAGTTCAGAACTTCATGAGCCTGAGGCAAGCTGAACTTAACCCTTGTGTAACGAGCCTAAGTTGAGTTGGGAAAAGCTTGGCCCTTTGATACCCCTAGGTCCATATGGTTTACATGATGGGCCACTTTTAAGGCTGTAAATTTTTTTTCTTCAATTCGGGTAGGCTGCTGAGGGAGGTAAACTCTATATTTATCTCCTTAGTCCCCAAGTGTTCTAAACCTTTCAGATTTGCTAAGTATCGGTCAATTGCTTTGTGCAATTTTCTATATGTTTATAACAACGATTTTGGCAAACATATTGAAGAGAGTGGTTAATGTCCTCGTTAGGAATAACCAAACCGCACTTGTTGAAGGAAGGTTGATTGCTGAAAATATTCTATTACGTCATGAAGTTGCTCGTGGATTCGAGAGAAGAAATCATCCACCAGCTGTGATTGTAAAGATTGACCTGAAGAAGGCATATAATTCGGTGTCTTGAGAATTTATAAGGGTGGTCTTGGAGAAGATGAACTTTCCTTATAAGTTCATTGACTGGATTATGGAGTGCATCACTTCCCTTAAATTTTAAATCCTTATAAATGGTAATCTTACAGGGTTTGTTAAGAGGAACAAAGCCCTCAAACAAGGAGACTCCATCTCACCCATTGTTTTTTGTCTAGTGATTGAGATTTTTTCTTCCATACTAGAGAAAGATACTAATGATGGTAAAATTAAATTAATTCATAAATGTAAAGGCATTGTCTCATTTGATTTTTTGCATAAGACTTGATGATTTTCTCGAAAGCAGAGGAGGATTCTTTCATGAACATAAATCATGTGCTGCATCAATTTTTGGCCATTTATGGATTGTAGGTGAATAGAGAAAAGTGAACACATTTTTTTTCCAGAAGAGATGAACAAAGAGTTGAGAGGCTTAGAAGCATACAGAGCTTTGACTTAGGCATCATCCATTTAAGTATCTTGGTGTTCCCCTGGTATCTAGGAAGTTGACATATGAAGATTGTTCCCCCATTATTGAAAAACTAAATAATAAACCAATAGGATGGAAGGCAAGGCCATTATCATATGCAAGAAGGTTTGTGTTCATCAGAAGATAAAGGCTTGTGCTCATTTTATATATATACACACACTTTAAAGTATGAGTAAGAATAGGGCCAGCCCATAGGAACCTTGCAAAAATAGATTCAAAGAAGAGCATGTGTTATCCTCTCTGAATGTAATTGGATTATGAGACATTATAAAGGTAAGGGTATTGCTTCTCAAGTCACAAGACTTGTATTTAATGCCTGTCTTTATCATATTTAGAGAGAAAGAAATGCCAAGAGATTTGAAAACATGAGCTTTCCCATGGAAATAATTCTTGAAATCATTTAACTTAAAGTTGGGGCTAAGATCCACAATATGAAAAGTAGTGGGGGGGGGGGAGTGAGAAGCCAGTACATAAGCATGACCTTATGAACTAGGGTGTTGACTAGGCTGGGATTCCAATGTAGGTAAAGACTTGTTCATGGTCAGTTCTTGGAGTTGGTGGTCTTTATCTTCTGATGGATCACTATTGAATTCTAGAGTTGGTTATGGGGGTGTTCTTAGAAATAAAAAAGGGGAGGGTATGTTTGCATTTTCTAGTGTGGCCAAAATGGATCAGGTGCTTGGGATCGAGTTGTTTGGTATCTATAGGGGGCTTCACTTGGTGATCCAATATGGTTGCAAGAAGATTCATGTTATTATGGACTCCAAAGTTGTTGTTGATAATATTTCCTCTAAGATGCTGTCTCACAAATAAGAAACCTTTGCTACTTGCTCAGTGTGAAGGATATGAAGTACAAGATGTTTGGAGGGAAGTGAACCAGCCTACAGATATTTTAGCTTCATTGGCTTATGAATTGGGTGAAATTACTCTATATCCTATGGCTTTCCCTATAAATCTAAGAGATGCAATCAAGAGAGATGCCTCTAAATTTGTATATTCTAGATTTTAATTCTTTTTTGTGATCAATAAAATTATTTACTTAAATAAAAAAATATATTGTTGGTCACTTGTATTTTCTTTCTAGTGATAAGAATGGCTGATGAATGTAGTCTCTATTAGCGATGGCAATGGGGTAAGTGAAATAAAAGATTTGCTCAGCCACAACCCTATTAGGGTGGATTTGGTAAACTTATCTGAAGCACTTCACTCAAAGCTTCTCTAAGCCAGTATTTAGGGTAATTGTCTTTGTCGACTCAGCAATTGAAGTGGTTGATCTTGAACGACCAAACAACCACCTTCACCATTTCCATACCTAGACATTATATTACTGTGAATCATTTAAATTATGTTCCTTAACCACCCTAAGACCAGAAGCAGTATAGAGAAGGGCAGGAAGTACCTATAGTAGGAAGCCAGTTGAACTAGCACTAAATCATAACCTGGGAATAGGCAACTTTGACTTGTAAAAAGCAGTAAAAGGTGGGACCACTTAAACAAGAGAACATTACTCATAGGGATAAACACTGGCAAGGCTGAGGTGAGCACTAGATTTGCCTGGGCCTAAGGAGCTAGGTCGACCCAATCTGGTCAGTCCTCAGCCACACACCACTAGAAGGCCTACATAGAACTCATTTTTAGACCCAAGACTGGCCCATGAACTTCTTCAGGGAGTCACTTGAGTGCCCATTGATGTAGCCTGGTTTGTGTGCCTCTAATTAGCCACATAAATTCTGTGCTTATTTGTACATTATTTTCCTTTCTCAGTTATGTAGAGACTTAGAGAGGTTTTATCAAGGTTTGATGTTGTGTCTTAGCAAACAAATAACCTAAGCTTAAACCATAAATTTTTACTGAAAAAATAATACTTAACCCATAAATTATGTCTATCTTCTCTTTACTGGGGGGGAGAGACAAGTCGACAATAAAATGAACTGTTTGTTTTATTCCATATTATGTTGATAATATTAAGGAGTTGAAAACCTAGGAAGTAAGAGTGAAAGGAAAATAGGAAGACATGGAATTTTGATACTAGGTAGAATTTAGTAAATGTACAACGGTTATGATTGTTCAGCAGACTCATTGGATTCTATTGCTGGTATCTATTGAACAAAACATGTTCATGTGGTAAAAATAGACTAACCAATGACCATGTAGTCATCACATTTGTGTTACTTTGTCTTATTAATGGTTTTGGGTACCCATTTTTAGCATAAATGGGCTTCTAGAAGGTATCTACAAAATTCATCTCTCCCAAGCCCAAGTGATAAATGTTTTACTAAAAATAAAATAAAAATTGACAACTATAAGTTTCCTTCCAAGTAGGGGAAGTATTAATTACCCATCAACCATTGCTGAAAATAATCGTTGTTAAAGATAAGACCGAGTTTAAGAGGTTAAATCATGACAAAACTACCACCTTCGAGAAAGATGTCTCCAATTGTTATTCCAATGGATGTTAGGGTAATTTCAGTATGTGAAGGATAGAGGAGGCCGTTTAGCTGTTAAAATATTCTAAAAATTGTGGGCGGGACAGGACACGTCAGTCAATGTAACGTAAACAGAGCTAATTTTAGTAACTTTTCTTGCAACTTTTCTCCATAAAAAGTGAAGCCCGTAAAGCCTTTAGACACTGAAAAGAGTCCTTGGTGAGCATCGAGTTAAGTGAGTGAAGAATACGTACATTGATCTTCTTCTTTCTTTGCCATCCAGTAATCGCAGGTGTAGTACACAATAATGGCGGAGAAGAACAAGAATGCTACCGTGGGTCTTCCGCAAATTAAAGGCTTAGGCCGCCAATCTCTTTTTACGACCGAACGACAACGCCAACGCCTAGAAAAGTATATCCTTAAGCATAAGATAGAGAGTATCTTGGGTGGAAAGCTATTCCAAGACGGTAAGAACGCAAAAAAAAAAAAAAAAAAGTTGTTGGCAGCTTGCTTTAATATGTTTAAAGAGAAGAAGTAGACGTTGAGGAAACTGCAACGGCAATCACTCATCAATCAACATTGCTGGGTTTTCTTGGTGGTCGCTGGTTGCTTGGTTATGTTACAGTTGGTGCGTCTGAAGAAGAAGGAGATTGTCTGCGTTTTTAGTCTTGTCTATCTTATGTTGGTGTCTGAAGAAGAAGCGGATTGTTTTCTTCTTGTATCTTCTATGTTTTATGTTGGTGTGAATAATTCTATAGAATGAAATAGAAAGTGGGCTTGCTTCTTCTTCTACATTTTTTCTTATTGCAAATGGAAAAGCTCAAATGGCTCTCAATATCGTCCCCAACAAAAAAAAAAAATGATGCGTTTCTCGTAATAGCTCAGCATGAAATGGTTGTAAACGTATGATAAATTTATTAAGATTAGACGGTCGAGCTAGTTTCTTACTGGTTTTCTTGCGGGGAGTAGGGTTTCAGGCCAAGTCCAGATCCTCTGTAATAATTTAAAATACGGAAAGGTTCTCACATATATGCAATAAGTCTTTAGTTATTCTAATTAAAAATTAAAGAAGTAAAATTTAAAAGGATTTAAGTAAATTGTAATGAAATAAGAAAAGATGGATGATATCTTCTTCTTCTTCTCTCTCTCTCTCTCTCTCTCTCTCTCTCTCTCTCTCTCTCTCGCTCGCTC
>JAOXJP010059373.1:0-15722 GCA_025762735.1 Platanus orientalis | reverse complement strand
GGGTTTTTGTCTCCCGTCCAATCCTCCCAACACCCCATGGTTAAGGGATTAAAGCGGATTTCCTGTAGCCTTTTTACTGTATTAATAGCATCAGGGGTGCGGGTGACATGCCAGCAGAAAAGTGAAAAATCCAAGCAATGATTTTTTCTGATGGTTCACTTTTTCTGCTGATGTGTCACCTGACATCCCTGGTACTACAATCTGACAAAAGTACAGGAAATCCGCTTTATATGGGACCAGCATTGGGTAATGATCTTTTTGTATTTTTTTTTGTTCATGCTACGAAAGGGAAAGGATCTGCTGCACCCAAAACAGTATGTTCTTTAGATTTTTTTTTCAATTTAGTACCTCTTTCAAATAGAGAGCAAATGTTTATTCAAACACTTTATTTTTTTATTTTATGGTTTTAACCCTATAAACCCCATTTTTATGGGTACCTATTTTTTTTTTTTCATTTGAAAGCTGTTTTTTTATTCATTAAAAAAAAAAATGAAAACTGTTTTTACGGTTTTTACCCTATACACCTCACCTTTTGTGTGTAGGGACATGGGAAGACATACTGTTTTGGGCGCTGCAGATCCTTTACCAAAACTACAGCTGATCACCCGATTCACTGAGTTTGACAACGAACTATTTTTCCTTTTTGAGCAAATAAGAGTTTGAGTGCTTGACTATGAACTTGAAAAGCAATTCAACTAGGTGAAAAACTTGGTTGGACTTTCGGATATGGATAGGTCCCAGACGAATTACAAAACTTGTTGAGATTTGCAATTTTGCATAGAGGATTAGTGTTTGATGGTAGTAATAATCTTTATACCATGTAATTTACCACTAGATTCAATAGTGCAAGCAACAACAAAGCCTCATCTCAACTACTTGCAGTCGGCTACTTGAATGTAACTGAATTCTATATTGTGTAACACTAATATTTTTGCCCTCAGCTAATAAATCCTGTTCCACTCCACTAATAAATACTAATATTTGTTATTCAATTCAACTCAACAATACATTGATCTAAACTAACAAATCCTGTTCCACCATTTCACTCTATTTAGTATTAACAATCGTAAGCCTTTGGATCTACTCTTGTTACCTTAAACCACATCCTTTAAGTTGAATTCCCACGGTGCAATCAAAGAATATACACTCTCAATGGCCTAGAATAATTTGGACAAAGAATATACACTCTCAATGGCCTAGAATAATTTGGACAAGAAAGACATTATTTTAGCTCTGATGCTAGGTGTCTTGTACCTTTGGTGTTGGTACAAGATTTATACATCTCTTGTTCAACAAAGTTCATTCCTACGTTAGGGATATGCATGTGCTGGGTCCAAGGCCTGGGGTATATTACAAGCTAAAAACTGAGAACTCAAGGCTCAAACATGGCCCAAGTTGATTCTATGGGCCTTAGGATGGCCCAAGCCCATTCTGCATAAAACTACAAGATTATAAAATAAAACTGTATAACTATCTATAAAGCCTTGGGTCTTGGCAACAAGCCTCAGGAATTGTGCTTGGCCCAGGTTGGCCTGAGCATGGCCCAAGCTTAAGATTGGGCTTAAATTCAGGTGAAGGAACCTACTGAGCCGAAACTCAAACTGGACCTTTTTCGAGCAGACCTGGCCTTGTGTGCAACCCTAGCAGCCATGCTTACCTCCTCTCACATTATTCTCAGATGAAAAAGTATCCACCAAGAGCACCAACACTCCTTTTTTTGGTAAGAGCACCAACACTGTGACAATAGAGAAATACAGCATTATATCCAATTGGGGATTGCTCAACAAGGAATCTACTAGTTTGATCAGAGTATATATATTATATCCAATTGGGATTTCACAATTTGATTGGGTTGAACTTTTAGACTTGGCAGTTGCTTGATAAAGAGTTCATCCAATGAGTTAAATATATAATCATGATAATTTTTTATATATGAATTTTCATGGAGGCCCATTAATCAGTTAAGGGCCTGACAGTAGAGTTTTCTGTCTCGAGTAACTATTATAAGATGTTTTAATGAAAAAGAACTGATATATGAATTATTCTTTGATTTTTTTATTTATGTTCTTGTTAGGGCATTCAATTGCTATACGATAATGGGCATAATTGAAATTTGTGAAAAATTAATACTTTACTAGTTTACCTTTTAATTTAAGAAAACCTGAATGAGATTATAAAATGCTTAAAGTTTCATTTACTGCAATCATAATTGGACTTATATCATTACTTTGATATTGTCAAATAGTTTCATGTTCCAGCTTCCCAAGTGACTAACACCCTATTGGATCTCACACCCCTTTCTTCTAATTTAACAAGAACTTATATAGTTTTAGGGGATGGCTAAGGTGGGAGAGATCATTAGTATGTGCGTGTGTAAAGAGAATAAAGACGTGTGCTTGTGAATAGAGATTTCAACGATATATTTGAAAGATTATTCTAAGAAGCAGTTTTCTTGTACAAGACTACAAGAGACTTAAGCCTTACATATGAGATATAATTAATGTGAAATTCTAATTTTCAAGATTAATAAAAAGAATTTTAAAAAATCAATACCCTCAAAAAGGAAGAAAATGTTCAGTAGTGTGTATATATGGTGAATGATAAGTTGACATATGTTGTTTTTGGGGTTAAAAACGTCCAAAAAAGTGTTCAAATGAAAAAATAGGTGTTCAAAAAGAGACCAAATTCAAAAACCCATCATTTTTCAATCAATGGCATGCTTATAGAGGTCTGTGTCAAAACTGACAATCATTCACCCTTAAAAAACATCCCAGTTAGACATAAGTGACATAGTGGGCATTCGATGCCCAAGGCATGCATGGTGAGATTTTACTTCTATGTTGCCTGTATGAAAGGGTTAAACCCTTTGTTTTGAACAAGAGTTTTAGAGAACAGAAGACCATTTCTGTAGAGCAATTCACTCATCATTTTCTTTTGAACATAGTGGAATTGGTGTGAATATGTAGACGTAGGCAATTTTACCGAACCATGTAAATTGTTGTGTATTGTGTGATTGCATTTTTTTTGTTTTAAGTTCTTTTTCTTTACACACAGACATCACATGTTATATACAAAGATGCCTTTACCCTACTAGAGATTTAACTTAAAGAGTAGTCAAAAATAGCTTTATGCAGACGTTGAAATTTGTATTAAAAACAACTAAACAATTGGTGCTAATACCAAAAATAAGTAAAAACAGAAAAGGATGGTGCGGTCTCTATAGTGATATATGGTAAACATCCCCGAAACAGTTCGCATCAGTCTTCAATCTGGAAAGTTTGCTCTATGGAAACGCTTGAGACTTGTTTTATTCTATAAACTTATGGTGCGGGCTATAGAGAGGGCTATAATCTCTATAGTGTTGGAATTCGTACTTAAAGCTGTAACAAATTAAACAAATACATAATGGAGCCGACCACAAGCATACGGCAACTGCAACTGCTGCGAAGCTTCATAAGGCACAAATGACGAAACACTTGTGTCCAGCAAGGTCAATTTTTATCTGATTTTCTTTTCTTCTATCAAACAACTTTGCATCAGTTTCGAATACTCATAATCTTGGGTCTCATTCTCAAACCTGTACAAATGTAACTACGTATTTCTGCCTTCTGAAGTTCCATTGTGATTGGATGGTGTACAAGAGCTTATGCCTACCACAATTATACATAAGCTGGCAATAACTGCAACTGCTGCGAAGCTTCATAAGCTTTAGCATTGACACAAACGACACAACTCTAGGCCTCGGCAAGCTCATGGGATGATGTTTTCTTTTCTTTTTAGGCCAAAAAGAAGAAACATATGATGCTGGGTAGTCTGTAAGATTGGAAGCAACCTATAAACTACCACGAAACAAATGTTCTGTCCAGGATTTTGTATGTCCTATCATGTCCAACTCCGGTTGCCTAGGTTTAAAAGTCAAAACCATAGTTTTGAGATCGAGACCGGCTTTTGAACCAGTAATGTAGATGGTCCAGGTCAAATTGGGTTTGACTGTTGGTTTGCATAGTCTAACGACAATTTGCTTCAAACATAATAAAATCTAATTAAATACAAACAAATAAGACAATTCATAATGCATTAAAAAACTTAGTAAAACGATAACAGTTAAGATTGATACATACAAAAGCTAAAAATATATACATAAAAGACTAATATAATGATTGACATATGCTTAATGCCTAATAATCAAGAGATGAGTAACACACTTAAAATAAGAGGCAAAAGACATATGGCCATATCATAAAGCAAAACTAATACCTAAACGGGGAAGACATGGTTCTAATTTTATTTTTCTCTTAATTTGCTAAAAGAAAATAAAAACCGAAGGTTTTATTAATAGAACTGAGTACATAAAAAACCAGTCAGTTTTGACCAGTTATATATAGGTTTTTTTGTAGATTACAGTTTTAAGCTTCTATAAAACCATTTAGGGTGCCGGTTATAACTGTAAAAAATGTTCCAAGAAAACATTTGCTCCCTATTTAAAAGAGGCACCAAATTCGAAAGGCCATCGCGTGTCAGTGTATGATAGATGACACGGTTGGACATACAAAATCCTGAACAAAACATTTGCTCATAGGACTTTGGCGTAGACTTTTAATTTTTTTGTTGGTAACTTGGCTTGCGCCAAGTAAAATAAAGGAGTTTTTATTTTACTCATGGCAAGTGAGATGGCAAAATGAAAGGGATTATAGTGTCCTGCGCATTGGCCAAAGAATTAATAATTGCTGGTGAAGCTTCGCCACAGAACACCAATCCATGCATGGGGACATTTTGGTTAGTAACCATACCCAGTGTAATGACCAAATACACCTTTTACTGGTAATTTAATTGTCACAATTCGATTTGTTCTACTAGTTTCTTCCCTGCTAGATTTATACGTGGATTCCAATCCAACTGTATCGACTGCTTCACGTGAGGACCTCATTGAATCAAGATCATCTAACTATCTTGGTTTTCCCTTCTTACACACAAGGTTCGTTGTCGCTTGTTAGGAGCTGTCTGAACTTCTAACATCTCTCTCTCTCTCTCTCTCTGTATGATAACTGTGTGAGTGTGTTTTCTTTTCTTTTTGACGGTACGTGGTTGCAGCCATAAGGGCCGCCAGTGCCAGCCCATCCATTATTTCTCTCCACCAGCTTTCTAGAGTTTTTATCGTCTCACACTCTCCCTCTCCTTCTTACTTCCAGATGCTTAGTGAAGGTTTGGTTTCCTCATCATTTTTAGCATTATGATCAGCAAATGACAATACCATCATGATCATGATAAGGATCATTGTCATTAGGTGACGATGAGCATCAGTTGGTTAATATTCTAGCTACACTCAGATGGAATTTTGAGCTTTTAATATGGTTTATCTGTTTTCTTCTATGTGTGATTATTTAGACCATTTGTTCTTGCATACACCTTATATGCTTGTTCTTGTATTCTCATATATGGGTTTTGTGTGGTTCTTCATTATTTGTTGAATCACTGGGAACCCTGTGTTTGTATTAGATATTTTTATGGGCTTTCTTAGCATTTGCTTGTACATAATATGCTTTTCTATATCCAAAGCATCCACTCTAACATGGATTTTTATGGCATCTTTTTTTTTTTTTTTTTCTTTTTTCCATTCATATTAATGGAATTTGATCACATTGGTAACCTTTTTTTCTTCCTTTTTGGTCAAATATTGGCAAAGTCTTCACGTATTCCTTTTCTTTTCTTGTTGCTTTGATGGGTTTTATATTATTTATCATCCAGGTTTTTTTTTGTTGGTAAAATCACCCAGTTATTAATATCACAAAAACAATGATATCCTATTATACAAAATCTGAATTTCCTTTGCATTTGCTTCCGTATGGCGTGGTACTATGGTTCTCAATGCCAGCTCTGAGTGAGGGTTTGACCATTTGCTTCTGTAATCCATGCGACTAGTTCTATTTTCTATTTTCACTATTTTTTCATGGAGTTTGAGTTGGTTGCGTTGTTAGCTTCTCCCAAAGCTTGCAAGATTTTAAAATGTCTGGTTTCTTATATGTCTCACCGATTGAATCTTGCTGTATTTTACCAAAATTAAAAATAAATCATTCTTTATATCTTCAATAGAAATCATAACTTCACTAACAATGAAAAAACTACTCTATGAGGCTTCATCCTTTTAATAATTTCATTAGGTAGTTGATTGAGCAGAACACTGACACAATTCTAATATCCTTTTACAATGCTTTCAATTCAATTTCATTGGAATCCTAACACCTGCAAGGAATAATTTGTGTCACTAGTATTGTCGTTGAAAACATAATCTATGTAGGATTCCCCTGTATTTCCAACGGAGTTCTATCGATGTCAACCTTTATAGAGCCGGGCAGGGGCTTTCACTTTCCATCCCTACATCCGATTGCTTAAGTAAACTTTCTATGAGAACTAAGGAGTCCATTGATGAAGACCCACTACATACCTGAAAAGCGAGGCAAAAAGAACGATCCTCCACCCACTAAGAAGTTTAAACCCAAAACGTCTGATTCCCCGTCTTTAATTTAATCTTATTTCTTGTTAGTAAGACGGCATCTAACCTGCAACCTCATGATTGTGGTGCAGCATCGTGACAACCCAGTCCAATCTTGGCTTGATATTGTCTGATTTTGGCCTTTCAACATGAGGTCACTCTCCCACCTGGTTTTGTTCTTATGGGCATTCCAACAAGGGCCACCCTCCAAAAAATGCATCAAACAAAGTTAAGGGTTACTTACATATGTAAGCATATAAGCATAGGATCCCTCTCAAACTAAGGGACGTGTGATCTTAGAATCTATCTCCCTCAGGGCCACACATCCCTGTGTGCGCACCTCAAAGCTGAGCTGGCTTTGATACCCATTGTAACAACTCGACCAAATCCTGGCTCGATGTTGTCCAGTTCTAGGCACCCCAACATGGGGCTCGGATTATGTGCAATTGAATTTTGTGAGAACCGTGAAAACGGCACCAGTGGGGCTGACACATCAGCACTGAAAAGTGATTTACACTTTTTGGGGGTGCTTATCACTTTTTGGCACTGATGTGTCTTCACCCTGGTGTCGTTTTCACGGTTCTCATGAAATTTATTCTCACCTAATTTTTTCACCCCAACATGTGGCCATTCTCCAGCCCCGGCTTTATTCTTAGGGCGTCCCAATAAGGGGCCACTCTCCTGAAAACATGTCAAACTAAGGGATACTTACAAGTACAGAATCCCTCTTGAATTAGGCAATATGGGATCTTACAAGTATGTCACCCATTTAAGCTATAGGCTCGAGCCACCGATTCCTCAAACTGGCACTCATGGTGTCCTCGCAAATGATAAGAGAGTATTTGGAAAGGTCTGTTAGGGCAACAGGTATTTAGGACTCCAACTAGGTGTAAGCTGAAGAGATGATGGAAGACTTGGATTTATGGCACTTTCTCCCGGCCCTTTCATAGTTGGAGGGGATATTCGAATATGATTAAATAGATTTTTATGGGCCTAGCAAATTCCATTACTACTATTTATTAAGGAAAACTGAAGAATTGGTAAATTGGTCAAGAAAGATGGTCCTAAACACTCTGTAAGAAAAAGAAAATGAAGAAATGTCAAATTAGTCAAGAAAGATGGTACCAAACACTATTAGTCACCTCACTGAATTAGAAGATAATCATCTGTGTGTGTGTATGTGGCCTTTCTTGATTTCTTCCAGGTTTAAAATTTCCTACCCATTTTATATGTATCTTTCTCTTGAAAATGCGATAAATCTAGTGTAACATTTGCTAGAAGTAATGAATTTTTCATTCAATAAGATGGATCTTAAAAATATTTCAGGCTGTAAAAGGGTTTAATTCTTTTTACAGTGTTTCTATGCTTCAGCTGAAAGTATATCTTTTTCAAGTTTGTTCATAGCAGTTTCTTCACTTCAGGTCAGGCATAATAATGACTCCTGGTTTGTTCCTAAATTTCCACCAATCAATTGAAATATTTGTTCAATCCAAGCTTAGATTTATTGTTAACTTTGTACAACAGGGAAATTATTTAAACATGAGGCAAAAGTTTCTTTTGGTGTGTATCTGTTTATGTGCTTGGACACCTTCCTCTGATGGGTTGGTGAGAATTGGTTTAAAGAAGAGGCGTTTGGACTTTCATACAGAAAATCCTACAAGAGTTGCCCCGAAAGAGGGCAAGTGTGCAGAGGGTCATCCTGACATCAGCTGCAGTTGGGGTGATTCAGATGTAGATATCTTATCTTTGAAATATTTGGATGCCAGATATTTTGGAGAGATTGGAATTGGTTCACCTCCACAGAAGTTCACTGTCATCTTTGATACCGGCAGTTCCAACTTCTGGGTTCCATCAATAAAATGCTACTTTTCTGTGAGTTTCAATGTGCCCAAGTTTTTTGATGTTCCATGCTCTCCCTTCCATGACCCGTTTTACAAGATAATGCTTCCATGCAGACTGCTTGCTATTTCCATTCTAGGTATAAAGCAACCTGGTCCAGCACCTACACTAAGATTGGTAATGTTATCTGTGATATTTTTAGACTTGCTTGACCTCAGGGGAAGTCCTGTGTAGTAAAACTTGTGTGTGTGTGTTTTCTCTCAGTGGGTCCTGTTCTTAGGTTCTTCTTGTGGGTTTTTGATTCAGGAAATTCTTGCCATATCAATTATGGGTCTGGTTCAATTGCTGGCTTCTTCAGCCAAGATAACCTACAACTTGGAGATCTCGTTGTTAAAGATCAAGTGGGTTCATTTCTTCTTTGAGTTACATAATGAAGCCATCTTCTGTGCTTTAGTTCATCCGTAATTAAGTACTCTTCCAGGTTTTCATTGAGGCTAAGCGAGAAAGAAGTCTCTCTTTGCTATTGGCAGAGTTTGATGGGATAATTGGACTAGGGTTTCAGGAAAAATCTGTAGGAAATGTTGTGCCAGTCTGGTATATTTTACACAATTTGTTTATTAGTTCCATTTAATTTATTTTCTCCTTCTCTACCTTCCTTCAGTGGCTTGGACATACTGATTTATGCTTAAAGTTCAGGTACAACATGGTTCAGCAAGGTCTGGTAAGTGAGGCAGTCTTCTCTTTCTGGTTCAATCGGGATCCAGATGCAGAGAAGGGAGGTGAGATCGTCTTTGGTGGGGTTGATCGAAAACACTTTAGGGGCAAGCACACTTATGTTCCTGTTACTCGAAATGGCTACTGGCAGGTGGTTGAAGCTAAAACCTTATTATTTGAATAGTTAAAATAATAACTGTTACAATTTTAAACAACAGAGTTATAACAGTTGATGCTAATGTGCTGTTAATGCTAAATTTGTATAAAATAATGCCCATAATAAACCATCTTACTGTTATAACATAATCCTATTTTTTATCCTACTTTTACTGGTTTTTTTTTTTGGTATTAGTTTATTGATATGCAAATACATTATTAGAAAAATACCCACTATAATTCAGCCATTGATAAATTCATAACTGTTATAATGGTGAATAAGGGTCAAAGTCCACTACAAACCCTTTATTTTTTTTTAAGAACTTGGATGGAACATAAAAAGAAAATAATTTTAGAACATTGATTTTACACAAATACAACATTTGTTTTTACAGCTTAAATTTATTTTTTCCTGTGTTTCTCTTTCTCCAGTTTGAAATGGGGGAGTTTCTCATTGGGAACTATTCAACAGGTGATGCATTATATCCCTACAACATCACCATTTATTTATTCTTTTAATCTATTTTATTGTTTACAGCTTTTTGTTTGTGAGGAGAGAAATCATCCAAGGGAAGATGACATTCAATTATGCACTTCCCTTGTATGCCACAAACTAATGCATATATCTCAATTAGTCCAAATTATTTTCTAGGATGGGTCCAATTCTACAAGGAGTAGGCGACATTTCCCAGGATATTTGATCATGTTGGCAAAAAATCACCTTCCAGTCTTTCACTTATAATGAACAGTATTAAACTTTATTAAGTCCCTGCTAACAATATTACAGCCTGATGCCTCATTGCAATCTTTGAGGCCAGTCTGTCCTGGAAAAGTCCATCCTCCTTAATCACTTATCTGAGAAAAGCCAACAAACTCCTATCTGACCTAAACCCCAAATTTATAATTCTTTTTCAGATTTCTTGATTGTACTTTTTTCAGGTTTTTGTCAGAGTGGTTGTGTTGCAATTGTAGATTCTGGAACTTCCTTAATTGCTGGCCCAACTGTATGTGCTTGTACTTCCTATCGATTGACTTATTGCCAGAATTATTCTCACCTTTGATTCAGTTGTTGGTCATTTTTCTTTTTTGGTTTTCTTTATTGGTCTCTTTTTCACATCGAATCATTCCATGTCAGACCATTGTGACACAAATCAATATTGCTATTGGAGCAGACGGAATAGCGACCAAGCAGTGTAAACAAGTTCTGCATTTGTATGGAGAATTAATACTGAAACTCTTAATAGCAGAGGTTCGTTTAGTCTCTAATTCACTGTGTTTATTTTAATTGGTGAGTGATCCAGTAGTGTGCTTCATACCTTAATTATTATGCAGATGGAACCTGACAAAATATGTTCTTGGATTGGTCTCTGCAAATTTAACGAGTCTAAGAATGTGAGGTCAGGAAATCTTCTTCCACTCACTACTATTCATGTCTTCCACTCTTATTTTTTCTCTTTCACTAAAGCTTCAATCTGATTCCAAGCAGCAATAGCATTGAAATGGTGGTTGAAAACCAAAGTGGGGAGGAATCATTCATTAGTCAAGGTGTTCTGTGTGCTGCTTGTGAGACTGTTGTTGTTTGGACCCGGATCCAGCTTAGGCAAAGAGAAACAAAGGAGAAGGTATTCGGACTTTTGGATGAGGTAATCTATTCCCAAAACTACATCCTTTTGTTTAACCAGTGCTGTGTGGTTCATACATTTCTAATTGTGCTCCAGCTGTGTGAGAATCTGCCGAATCCCAAAGGGAAATCAGTTATTGACTGCAATAACATTTCAAACATGCCAAGAGTTTCATTTACCATAGGGAATAAATCCTTCCACCTCACTCCAGAACAGGTGTGCATGTGTTAGAACTTGTACCATGTTTCAGTTTGCTTCAGAATAATGACATCCTTCTATTCTTGAAATAAAGAGTTTGTCTATTAAAACTCAATTGTAGAACAAAAGGACAAGAAACAGAGGAAAGAATGTAAAGGATTTTGGACAATTTCTCAATTTTCTTGTTTTGCTGTGTTTGTGTTTTCTTTCAGTATATTCTAAAAATGGGAGAAGGCAGAGCCACTGTCTGCCAAAGTGGGTTTATCGCACTAGATGTACCTCCTCCTCAAGGCCCCCTCTGGTAGGTGGTCTTACTTCATCATTATAACCTGACATTCGCTATGCATGTATGCATGTAGACAGGTAGGCAAATACAGGCACATGCCTTTGTTTGCATCTAATGTATGCATCTAAGGTGATCTGAAGTATTGGATTCCTTATCTCTAGCATGTCATACTTGGTTTCCATGAGCTTGAATCCTTGATGGAGAAACTAGTTACACATATACTTGCATAGCATAACAGTAGTGCATATCCCAGTTATATAAAAATATATGGGTATGCATGCAGGATTCTTGGAGACATGTTCATGGCGGTGTATCACACAATGTTCGACTTTGGTAATCTCCAATTAGGATTTGCAGAAGCAGTCTAATAATCCTTGTATATGTTTACTCCTTTTTTTTTTCTAGCTGCCATCTCGTGCTTCAAGAAAGCTTGTCATAGAATGTTATCAATGGAAGGTGGGAATGGTACATGACTCATGATGGGGTACGTGGTGTATGCACGCATTTATGACTACTGATGATGGAAGTTTTAGTTAAATGCCGGTCATCCTAGTGCATGTAGATGGGGTAAATATTCATTTGTCCTTTGAATAATGTATTTTAAGCCAATAGTAACTTTGAATAATGATCTGTTGCTGCCCATAAGCATGATGGTGGCGCAATTGAAATTTGTGGACCTGCCCTTTTACTACCAACTGCAATCTGATGTACACATGGATTGAGTCCACATCCTTTCCAAAATTAGAAAATTTGAATGGTTAAATACATTTTTCTTATGTCACAGGCTCAAAGTTTGTGGCTAAAATGTTACATAGAGAGAAGATGTGATCTATGAACATCAAAGCTTGGTATACATGTGAGGCAAACAGATAGAAGTGAATGCTCCACAAAGGATGGATCTGTTATAGTGGAAACTGACATGATTTGAGGATGGAAGATCAGACATTGGTGTGCTACACATTATGTGTATGTGGCCCCTCAGCTCTCAATCTGGGTTGCTCATTTGGTAGCCATCCCAAGTTTTAGCATAGCAAACTCATTCTCTAGTTGTGAGTGTCCCTAGGAGCAGTCCAAAGCATTGGAAGGTCTGCAGGACTTGCACACACTTACTTCAAAGAACATCCATGGTACTGACCCTAATGAGCAGATACTCCCCAGAAGGACTCTCTCTATCTCTCTTATATATATATATATATATTATCTCCACATGAAGTTGCATTTTCTTTGGTAATTAAAAAAAACAGGAAAGCTATGATAAGGAAAGCTAGCTTCATGCCCTCAAGAGAATGCCTCCAACAGAAATAAGAGATATGTAGCTTTATGTTCTTACAAAAGGCACCCCAAACTATAATTTTATAATCTATAAAGATAAAAGATGCGTGACCCTTAAAGAGGACTCATATGGGTGATTGGGTTGGGTTTGGGATGCTAAATCTTATAGCCTCTTTTGACATCCTTAGATCATATGCTTTAAGATCCTATTGCTGAGGCACCCCACTTGGTTTTCCTAATAGTTTTTATGCCAACGCAAAGCATTTTGATGGGATAAGATGATGACATGGAGGCTTTGAAACATTAGAGCGGTCAAAACAGTATTCAAGGAGGGTGTCAAAGGAAAATCTGAAAGTAATATTAAAACCTACAAGAGATAACCATGTGAAGCATTACTCTCTCTCTCTCTCTCTCTCTCTCTGATGTCATAAATTTTCTGTTCCTGAAGTTTGAGATTTTCTCAACTTGTTTTACTTTCAGAGATATCGTAGAGATAAATTTTTTATTATAAATAAATGATCTTTAATATATTAGCAGTCAAGAGTGTATGTACTGTAGTTCACCAGAAAAAAATAAAATAAATGGATGTATGGACTGTTGATCGAAACATGTACCTCTTGGATAGATCACATTGCATCTAACCACACTAATTAGATGGCCCTCACAACTGCGTTCTATCTTGAATTTGGACAGCTAAAAATTATGGAAACTGGTCCAGAAAGAAGTTCGTAATTATTACTCCGCTGATTAGGATCCTCCAACATTTCTACTTAAACCTGTTTTATCCGGTAAGCCACAGAGACTGTAATATTTCCCTATCAATTTTTGTAGCTTCAATGAGTTTGTGCAGGAGAGAGTTTCCTCTATAGCAGACCATCAGGCACCTAGGTTTGTTCTTCTTATTAGATCTCAGGCTACTGAAGAAAGGAAACCCCTGCATGGTTTCAGCCTGTTGGATGTCTCTAATGGTATGGTGTCATCAGGTCGATGCTTTCATGATCAATGTTGGACAGCTAATTAGATACTTCCTCTTTAAACTAGGTAGGACTCCCCCTTGTTCTTGTGATGGAAGGCATTTGTCACCTAGGTTCTTTGTTCTTTTCAAATTCGAAGGTAGCCACGGCATTTGAACCTCTTGAGAAGGCCTAATACAAGGATATCCAGTTTGTAGTTTCTTTTCCAATATGTGGGAGATGTTCAGATATTTACAAAACCACAAGAATCGATAAAAGGATGAGGTTTTGGGTTTTTCTTTCTTTTCTTTTTCTCCTATATGTAATGCAGGACCAAAGGGGGAAAATTCTGATTGTCTCATCCTCTTTTTTGTTTTGATGAATATGATTTTCTCTTCCTCAACTATTAAGGTTGGGAAATTGTGAAAGCTTTGAATATCTCAGTATGGTTTTGGTAGGAATTAGGAATATAGGTTTTTGATGAATAAAAATAAGTATTAATGGAAGGGTTTAATGCAGAGTTTAGAAATTTAAGAAATAACTGAGTTTTATATGGATTTAAAATGAAGATTTTTAAATAATAATAATGGATTTTTTTTTTTTTTTTTTTGAGAGGTAAAATGAGAATTTATTGAAAGGAAAGAAAACAACAAGAACAACCAACTTCACCAAACAGATGAAGAAGGAGGAACACAAACAAAGCAAGCAATAAAGAGAAGCACCAACAACAAGAGAAAAATTACAACTCCTCACACCATAGAGACTGCCAAACGACTCCTCAAAATCATCTCTAATGGACACCCAGTCAAAAAGAAGATTAAAGATAGTGACCAAGATCTCAATATGAGATTTGAACTTATCTTTAAAAATCTTAGCATTTCTTTCCAACCAAATAACCCAACAAATGACATTAGGGAGAAACTGCCAAATAACATAAGGGAGACTATCTAACTCTTTGATCCTCCAACTAAAATAACATCCTGAAAGTAGTGAGAGAAGGACCAAGAAACTTTAAGATGAGAGAGAAAGAAACCCTAATCCTATATGCCATGCAACAATGCACAAAAAGATGATTTATCGATTCCTTGTCTTCCCTACACAACAAACATATGCTAGCCAAATTCCAACCTCTGCTCTACAGGTGGTCAAGGGTAAGGATTTTATCCAAGTAAGTATTCCAAATAAAAAAGAGACTTTGGAGGGGATAGCCGGGATCCAAATGAATTTAAGGGGGAAATACTCACTCGATTGGTTCACAAGCTTCCAATAAAGGGATTTGGCTGTAAAATTACCTTTGCTATTAATGACCCACTCCCAGGAGTCCCGCTTAGAGCTATCAGGTTTAAGCTCCTCCAAGATACTAAGGAGACTGACCATTTCCTCAACTTCCCAATCAAAGAGACTGCGTCTAAAAATAGGGCACCAAACGTTACCCTCAAAATCGAAAGACTAGCAATAGACAACTGTCTATTGGAGACCAACAAATAGAGGGTATTGAACCTATCTTTGAGAGGGGCATCCCCCACCCAAACATCCTTCCAAAACTTAATCTCCATCCCCGACCCCAACTTAAACCTAATAAAATTCTAAAACACCACTGTCATTTTTTAGATAGACTTTCAAATCCCACACCCATGTCTACCCCGAACCTCATTAGATCTCCACACATTAAGCTCACCAAATCTAGCCACCACCACCCTCCTCCAAAAACTATCTCTTTCAGTCCCAAACGCTACAACCATTTAGCAAGGAGTGCCTGGTTGTGATGCCTCACCTGTCTAATCCCCAAACCTCTAAACACAACCGGCCTACAAATCATCTTCCAATTCACAAGATAGAAATGATGGCAATCAGTGGGATCGTTCCATAAAAAGTTTCTAAAGATAAACCCAATTTTAATTTTCATAGCCACAGAAAAATGGATCGTAAAAAGGGAAAGAAGATAGTTGGGAATGGACATCAAAGTTAACTTAATCAAAGTCAATTTACTACATTTCGAGAGAAGGGGGGCCTTTCCACATGTCAAATCTACCAGAAATTCCCTCAATAACCAGATTCCAGACCACCTTGGATTTAAAGCTTATACCCAAAGGCATACCAAAGGTAAGAATAAAACAAAATAACAATCTTACAAGCCAACACCCAGGCTAAGTTTTCCATATCCCTAACCTCCCCAACCTGGAAAATCTCAC
>JAOXJP010059353.1:0-15722 GCA_025762735.1 Platanus orientalis | reverse complement strand
GGCGTAACAGGATTCATGTAGCCGACCCCAAATAGTTGGGATAAGGCTGTTTGTTGTTGTTGTTGTTGTTGTTGTTAAAACATATGTTAAGGAATACCAAAAGAGTTATTCTTTTATAAGAAGGGGAAATTGGCATACAAAGAGAGGACAAATGAACAATGTCTTCAAACTTTGAATGGAAAAACTCCTTTCCCTGTTATCACTCTAAGTTCTAAGGATTTTATTTTTAAGTGTATACGTTAGAAATCCATCTAAGCAATTCAATTGTAGACCTTCAACACTATGCAAAGTGAAAAAGGATACTAGTGTATCCCCTGGAGGTTGGCGTCGATTCTGGCTATTGCATGGTGATAACCCGACATACCCACTTTAAGGGTAGTGGAGTACCATGAATGGCACCAATCCATTAAGTACTTTCTAACTTTCATGTTAGTTGTTGTTAAGATTCAGACTTCATTTTGTTTGCTGCACAATCGTGCTCTTCATCAGATTTCACGGTTACGCTTATTATAAAAATAATTTAATATCAGACAAAATTAAAATTGATATATTATTCAGTCACGTGTATTTTATCAGAGTGTACTCCTATTTAATTACATGTGACTAAACATAAATTATTAATGTTGATAATCCTATTATGAGATTTTACAAAAGCTCATTAACATATGAGTTTTATCGTACATCGATTAATTGATATTGAGAAAATAATCCAGTGAAAAAGAAATCACAGTAGTTGGTAAATATTCGCAAAACAGAAAATTGAATTATTGTGAGTTTTCATCCATATAAATTCTATCAAAATTTTATTTATCTTAATTTGTTTCTTTTAGACCATGGCCGTTTTATTGCTACTACGGTCATCCCCTTCTCTTGCGTATCTCCGCTTGGAACTGAATGCAAAATGACTATTTCTGGCATCAGATTTACAGTCTCTATGGCGTGCAAGAAGCTAATCATCGAGGGCGACTCTTTTCTCAACAATCTTCTTAAGAGAAACCATAACTGCTGTCCATGACGCACTAGATTATTTCTTACTGACTTCTCTCATTACTTTAATTATTTTGATGAGATTCTCAGCCCTAATAGCCTAATGTTCCTAGGTGCTCCAATGGAGTTGCTCATACTTTAGTAAAGCATGATTTGATAACCTTACAGAACCTCCGATAGAACTCTTCCACTGCAGTGGCTATACTATCCACTGTTCTTAGATCTTAGACCTGTAGACAATTTTTGCTAATTTATATATTCCGGTTTACCAAAAAATAAAGGAAACAAATATTCAGTGATGAGAAGTGCCTGAGTGTCTGATGAATTATAAGTTTGACACATAGTGTATTGGGGGTTAAAATGTCCAAACAAGTGCTCAGCTGAAAAAGTTGGTATCCAAAAAGAAGCACCAAATTAAAAAACACATCATGTATCAATCTGTGGCACGCTTAGGTTCATTCACCTTCATAAAAATCTTTCATCAAAACACCAACTGAGCACGAGTTATGCCTTAAAACAGCTTGCAAGAACATCACTAAACATGTTTAAGATTTGCCAGGCATATTAGAATGTGTTGCATGCATTTCATGGCACTCGGGATCTCTGTAACTGTATTTCCCATAGATATCCTGTAGTGATTGTCATGGACTGACATGTGGCAAACAAGCATTTGAATTTAAATTTTGACATTGAAACCTTTTTGAAACAGGTATCTTTTTTTACGCTTTCAACCCTATAAATGACATGTGTCAGCCCGTGAAACAGAATCGCTATAAGAAACACTGCCATCAAGGATCTCAACTCCATTTCGAAGACGCATCCAAATCGAGTGCACAAATTTTATCAGGTATATCTTAAAGATGGTTGGTCTATTTTATTTTCCATCGACAATTAAAGGTCCCCTACCATCTCATCAATGCATACGTGTCAGGCACCTAGTAAGAAGGATCCACCGGATTATGATGACATTATTCGACAGATGAGCCTAGATTTCATGTGCACAAAAGAGGTCTGCAAGTTGTGCGCATGGACCAGGAGGCTGACACATCAGCACCGAAAAGTGATTTACCCTTTTTGGAGGCACGCTTATCACTTTTTGGTGCTGATGTGCCCACCCCCTGGTCTATGCACACAACTTGCACACCTCTTCTGTGCACACAAAATCCGGGGGTTCAACAAATACATTGCAAGTTGAAAACTTGTGTTGAATGGTAATGATCATTTGCAAAGGAAGATCTTCCACATTGGATATCAGATGGGTCACCTAGCAGTGCCCTCGGTCTAAATCTGCAGCAACTGCTCATCGTTGAATTGGCATCAAGTCTGTTTGAATCCTTGAAATTAATAATGACCTACTAGTCCTGCACTCCTCCTAGATGAAGCTTTTGATTCCTATGGTCTTGGGACTGGCCTATATCATGCTGAGACCTGCACAACACGGAACTAGACTAAGCCAGTGAGAACCCGCGCAGGTGACTTTACTGTGCACTGCTCACCCGAGAATACCTTTCAAGCAATCACATGATCACATATAATTTGATGCACCCCAAATTAGATATATCCTCCAGTAATCTGGATTTTGAAAAACTTAACCCAACTTTCATGATAAAGTAGTCGAAGATTTGATGCTATACACTGTTTCTCAAATTTTTTTTTTTATATATATTTTGTTAATCAGTAATAAGTTTATTGAAAGAATGACTATACAAACAGATAACCAGGAGAAAAGAGTGTGATTTAGAATCAAAACTTTATAACAGCGATATAATGATACCTCTCTTGGAAAAATATAACAAATCAAACGGTGCAGAGTGGGTTGACAATCAATTTGTTATGGCATCCATAGCTTCCACGTCCAGATCCTCAGCCATTGGCCCAATCACAAGACAAGAAGAAACAGCATCGGCGAGTATTTATTTTGGTCGATACATTTGGGTGGATGTAATTTGGTCATAAGTACTAAAAATCTATATAGAATTTGACTCATCAAAGTCATTAATCTCTCATCCAGTCAATTCAAAGCTTTTATAATCAGGTGAGCCAATTCTGCAAATTTATACCAGGTAATCTTGTATGCATTTATCTAATAGAGTTGAGTTCCCTTTTGATTACACCTGTGTTTGGCAGGTGGATCATGTTCACGGTCGCATGCCATTAAGCAAAATTGTCAAAATGAATATGTTTGTCTCATTGTAAAAACCAAGCACAAGTTCAACTATGAGGTAAAAATATTATCTTTCATAATCTAATGCTGCTTGTCAGGCATGCGCCAATATCAAACGTAAACACCAGAAGCAAGTAGCAAAAACAAAGATCCAAAACCCTGCAACCAACAAAGTAACTTTCAGCCTAGCAATGGACTAGATCTGTAAGGCACAAAACAAAACAGAATAGTTATAAACTGAGACAAAAACAGGAATAATAACTGGCTAACATACCAAGAAAACAGATGCCACTGCTCCAGTTGTAAGCTCCTTTGCTAAACTGCGATATCGCCTGGATGAGGTAGCTTCATAGCTGCAGAATAACACAGACAATGATTGCTATTAAAAACCATAACAGGGGAAGTGAAAAAAAAAATGTGAGAGCTGACACATTTTAGCGATAACTAGTGCAGATTTCTTCCTATTGCGATATCAAGTCCACACCCATAGATTGTTCCATATCCAACCATGA
Source organism: Platanus orientalis (assembly GCA_025762735.1). Lineage (NCBI taxonomy): Eukaryota > Viridiplantae > Streptophyta > Magnoliopsida > Proteales > Platanaceae > Platanus > Platanus orientalis. The sequence goes on along the minus strand of JAOXJP010059353.1, from coordinate 12,059 downwards.
AGAAAACTAAAAATACATGCACCTCCATTTAGTACGTATTTATGAAAGAATTAATAGAGGATATTAACTAGATTCAATCAGAGCAAATCAGGTTTGAGGGCCTTTAAGTTTGCAACCCACACACTTGGCTAAACAGGAAATTACTCCTCGCACTTAAAACCATAATGGATTCTCCACCACTAAGAAAACATGCATAGAGAGGTTTAACAGATAGCAGAGATGCGTGAGATAAATTCTGAATATCATTATTGAATGAGAACTTCTCACATAACAGACCCCTTTTATAGACCACCAAGGAGCTTAATGAGGGTTCTATTCTCCATCTAAATTTGGCTTAAAAATAAAACTCCTATTTATTCTACAACTATGGCATCATGACCAAAACAACAACAGAAAGCAGAGAATCGTCTTACTTGCTTTCATATTATAATAAGATTCTTAAAAGACAAGACTTTTCTGGTTTTATAGTTGCTCCTAAATAGACTCAAACTACTGAAATAAAATAGTCAAACTAAATTAGAAAGAAACTAAAACAACTCAAGTATGCTGTCCATAATATGACCACAACTTTCCCATCATAGACCCATCTGTTGTCCATAATATGACCATACTTTTTCCCAAATCGCTTCCAAAAACACGAGATCTGTGGATTGTTGGAGAAGTAATCAAATAACCTACTATGTAATGACACCAAAACCAAAGGTTTTGGACATGGGAAATTTAGAGCACAAGCAAAGTAATGATCTGGAGACTCTTTTCAAATATGGGTTTTAAGGTACACAATTAACTGGTCCACAAAGTCGAACATAGGCCATGCATAATGCATCAAATAACTTTATTTGGAGAGTTCATGGAGAATATGGACAAGGAGAAATAAATGCAGCAAAAGATGTAATCCTAGAATTTACAATGGCATATAATCTTTTCATGCATTAGAATGAGAAGAGAGTAGGATATTGAGATGGATGAGACAGAATACTATAAAGGCAAACAAAAAATGAATACATGAGCAAAGACTTGAGGGTAGCACCAATTGGTGACAAGATTAGGGAAATTCAATGCAGATGGTTTGGCCATATGCAACAAAGACCAATGCTTGCACCAGTGAGGAGGTGATGTAGTGCAAGTTGAAGGCATTAAAATGACAAGTGTAAAGCCAACAATAACTTCGATTGAAGTAGTGAGGAAAGCCCTGAGTGCTTATAATTTAATGAAAGATATGACCCCAGATAGAGCAGAATAGTGGAATAGAATTGTTGTAACCAACCCTAAGTAGTTGGACAAGACTTTGTCGAGTTGAGTTCAGCTTTAACAAGTGTTTAGAATCAACAAGGATTTCCATTTTTTTGTTTGATTGTTAAGGGGAAGGAAGCTATCATTCTATCCCAACAACATCATGTACCCCTTCATTTATTTCTAGTCAATTGAAGTTAAATAGAAGTTTTCAATGTGTTACTGGATCTTCTCTTTTCTGTGGGTGGTGCCACTCCATATCTTTTCTCCTGTTCTATTTTTTGTGTATCAACCAGTCCATTTATATCAAATATTCAACCCACAATAACCTTACCCCATAAGTAAATCTACTTTTCCATTATAGGAACCTCCATTATCAGTCCATTTTCCAGGTAAAACCATATAGCTAGCAGAGCAAGAAGCAAAAGCGAGAAGTGAAGCTCAATAAATCCTTGGGAAACAAGGAGTGAGAAACAATTAAGAAACGACTGGAGAGCAAGTAAGAAGAGGTTGGGAAATGGTCAAGAAGCGATTGAGGAAGCAAGTAAAGCACAATTTGGAAATAATTTCACACCATTAGGAAAGAATATATATTATGAAATGACTAAGAAATGAAATAAAAATAATATAGAGATTACTAGTAGAAAATAAATAACAGTAAGTCTACAACCAATAAGTACAACTACAATTATTGATTACTAATAGAAAGTAAATAAAAATAAGTTACAATCAATAAGTATAACTACAATACAATAAAATAAAAAACGAATTTAAAAACTATACTATGCAAGTAATAAAGAATCATGACATATAAATCAAAATGCAAACCAATTTCGTTATTTGTATGACCGGCCATACCTTAGATTCTACCTTACATAAGATTTTTATAGATAACTAGAACTTTTATAGTTACACTAAAGAAAACCTTGTATAAAAAGCATCAACTTTGAATCTTTATTATCGTATTGGATTGGAACAAAATAATATAAACAATAAAATCAATGCTAAATATATATTTTTTGTGCTAAAAAATAATACTAAATCTCATAGAAAATATTTTATTGCCAATAGCATAGGGTTTAGATTTATTTGAAAAAGAAAAAAGAAAACAAATCTACTGTGATTGACTAATGATGCTCAACATAGCTAGCTTAAATTTTGGGCCTACACCATTTAGATTTGAAAACATGTGGACAACTCACCCACCATTTAAGGAGACAATGATTCTTGATGGAAGGAATGTGAAGGGGGGGGGGGGATGGGAAGGCTTTAGTTTAATGAAAAAGCTCCACTATATTAAAAAAAAGGGCTAATTGATTGGAACAAGTTATCCATCAACAAAACAAAATGGAACAAGTCAACATTTGGCAGAATTAATGAAAAGAATTTTTTTTTGGAATGATATCCAATCCATTGATAGGAAAATGAATAGGACAATGTGTTGGCACGGATTTAATTTGATCAATGCACCGATCAAATTCAATACACACAACGATGAATCATTGTGGATCATGACACGTGGTAATATCCATGGACAAAAGAAAGTTCCACGAATAAAGTTCATTCGTGCGGATAAAATTGTCTGTATGGATGTATTCATTCGTGCAAATATATTCCATCTGTGCGGATATGTTCTCCAACAGCTAACATACGGCAAGCCCGTAGAGCTCATGCATGTTAAAGTCAAGTCAAAATCATTCATATTTGCAAGAATGAAGTTTGAGTCAAATGAGGATTTGTTCATATAAACAAAAATCAAGAAATTTGGATAAACTCAAACAGTGTTCGAGTCAAATGAGGATTTCTCATCTTAAAGTTTCTTAGTCCTTCCCTCATTGTTTTCAGGATGTTATTTTGAGTTGGAGGAACAAAGAGTTAGACGGTCTCCCTTCTATTATTTGGCAAGTTCTTCCCAATGTCATTTGTTGGGTTCTTTGGTTGGAAAGAAATGATAGGATTTTTAAAGATAAATCTAGATCTCATGTCGAGATCCTGGTCATTATCTTTAATCTTCTATTTAAATGGGTCTCCATTAGAGATGATTTTGAGGAGTCGGTTTGGCAGTCCATGTGGTGTGAGGATTTGTAATTTCTATTTTGTTGTTGGTGTTTTCTTTTTGCTTGTTCTCTTTGTGTTTCTTCCCCTTCTTCATCTGCTTGGTGAAGTTGGTTGTTTTTGTTGTTTTCCTTTCTTTCAATAAATCCTCATTTTACCTCTCAAAAAGAAAAAAAAAAATGAGTGTATCATGGCATGTGACTAGTGATGAAAAGTATTTGCTATTGATTTCAGGGTTGTTTGCATAATTATTAAAGTACAAAAAAAAAAAAAAATTATCTTAGTTGGGATTAGTTAGTCATTGTCTTTTATACTCTATTCTCCAGATTAGTTACGACTAATTACATCTACTTAATGGTTTATTCTTGTAATTCAATAGAGTGAATAATGAACAGTAAAGGGGAAAAGCACATGTCCTACACAACCCAATTCCACTTTTTTTGTTTCTGCTTATTTCTCCTTCACTCTTCTATTATACATCTTTAATTCCTTCAAAAATCTCTATAATCACCTTTTAGACCCTAACTTTAAAACCAAGTAACTGCTTCATAGCTTCCACAACTCTATCAAACAGTAGCTAACAACTGATAGAGCCCTATAACTTCGTGGTAAGCAAACCTAGAATGTCGAGAAGTGTGTAAATCAAAATCTTTAATATCACCTTATAATCTTTTCAATCATAGGAACCCACAAATTACAAAATCATGGCAACTAGAAATGTTCTGGGATCCAAAGACAACCTCAGCGTTAAAAACAGAAGAAACAAGAAAATAAATAATAGATCACAAATTTTTTGATAGATTACAAAAATAAATATTGAAGAGAGAGAGAGAGAGAGAGAGAGAGAGAAGAACCAAGATATAAAGGGGAGGGAAAAAGGTTTCCCAAGAAAGAACCAGCAACCAAAGGCCAAGTCAAAACCAGAGAACCTACAATGCAACCCCCAAGACAAACATAGAGAACAACCCAAAATCAACTGATTACAACCAATACAATGAAACACCCAAAACAAGACCAAGGAACCAGAGAGCCCCTGAGAAAACACCAGTAGCCACCTCCACAGATTCTATATCCTCATATTACATAGAGCACTAAACAAGACAATAAGCCATAGAGAGTATATCACCACTAGCCTGATCCAAGAGAGCCACCCCTAGCCCCCTACTTTGGTAGATGAAATTTTAACCCTTCATATACTATTTAACCTTACCATATGAAAACTTGGTTTTAATTCCTAAAATAAGTTCAATTAACCTCGCAAAGGAAGGTTTTTTTTTTTTTATGAATAATGTCAGATTTGTCATCCCCCTCAATAAAATATAAAATGATCCAAAAGATATCATAACCTTCTTGCACACCTAACAAAAACTACGATTTCCTTCACCTGCTACCCCAGTCCGTTTTTTATGTAGGATATCCCTTTCAAAAGGACCCCACAACAATTAGGGATAAACTACAAAAATTATATAGAAATCAAGAGAACCAAAAGAAAGATGAAAACAATAACCAAGAAAAGAGTGAGAAAGAAAACAAAAGAAATAATAAAAGTTAAATTAAAAGAAAGTAGAAATTAAATAAAGAACTCAAGAAAATAAGAAATAAAGAAACAAAAGAGAGAAGAGAGAAAAAGAACAAATAACAAAAAAAAGATGAAGAACTCACCTAACTGTAAGAGGTATAGAGATATAGCCAAACTGTGGGCTTCAAGACAACTTCAATTCATAATTTTTCTTCAACTAGTCGTACAAGAGGTCTTTATGACCTATTTATAAAAACAAAAAAAACAAAATAAATTAGACCAAAATACCCCTCCCTTGTAAGGTCAACCCAAAAAAATTCTAAAAAATATAAAAACACTCCTAAACTAATTCTAACTCCCTACCAACTTTCTAACTTGACTCTAATAACCTTATTACATTAAATCCACTATTAAAACCCTCCTAAAACATTAAAAAAATGCTAAAAATAAAGCCTAAAAACTGTGGGCAACAACTCTTATCACTTGGTTATCTTCAAAAACCTTGGTCTTGGCTTCCATAAAGGCTTGTACTTCTCCATCCACTGAAGAGCTCCATAAAGGCTTGTACTTCTCCATCCACTGAAGAGCTCCATAACGGCTTGTACTTCTCCATCCACTAAAGAGCTGCCTCATCAGTTCTAGCGTACACAGTAGTAGAAAGAAGGTATTCTGTCTCCATCAGCCAATCAAGAAACCCTACAATTTTATCTCGTAGATCTCTTCCAGAGACTATTGAAATATAGGGGTTTTTCTTTTTCCAAGGAAAGGAGTAAACAAATAGTTTTTTACTATTATATTCTTCAAATATTTTTTTTTTCTAGGAATCAAGATTCTCTAAGACAAAATAGTTGCTCAAAGAGCGGTTAACTATTGATGATTGAAAAGAGTTTCCAAATGCATTTGACAAATCTCAAGATTGGATACTTGAGTAAAAAGTATCCAAATCTCAGTTATGGCCGAGAAATGAATGTATTATGGCACATGACTTTATTTCTTTTTTCTTTTTTGCACATGACTTGTGATGACAAGTTGGGTTGGTTGCATATTTACTGAGGTATAATGTCCTTTCTAGAAATGCCCTCAGATCTGTTGACAATAAATTAACCAACTCTCCCAAAGCCTTAAGGTATTAGGAGATACACAAATTAATATACTTCAACACCCCCCTCAAGAGGAATACTATTCTCACCTGGTAACACACTTGGGGAGCTAGGCATGGGTCCACACAATGTGTACATACGCACACAACACTACATCCAAAAATATTCTTCCATCGGGATTCGAACTCACGACCAAATCTACTATGATACAATCTTAAATAAAGCAATTAACCGTCTCTCCTAAAATCCTAAGATGATAGGAGAGGGATGAGTTAATCTGGTTATTATATTTCAATAGTCCCTTCATTGGTGGGAAACTAGTGTTCCAGTGCCACATGGGCACAAGGTCTAAACTTTCCTACGACCCCAAACATCGAAGCAAACAATAGGCAGACTAAAAAATGGATTTTAGGTCATCTGCCCAGCCACTGGATTTAATTAATTCAGGCGATTTGGGAATGTGAGGGATCTTCCTTGCAAATAAGTTATTTTTGCTTTGTATAAACAAGGAGTTCACCACATTCCACACTAAGACAACAATAATATGAAGTAAAATGAAATAAAGCTAAGGAAATGAACACTAATAAATGAATGAATCACTTGCTAATAATCAAACTAAAATTTGAAATACCAAACTGCTTGAGACTTGTTGATGACAAGCTACAGATCAAAGTTTGCAAAAACTTATTGAAACTTGTGTGCCAAACTTTGAGAGCCAGTCAATGACAAATTATAGACTGGGGTTTCTAAAACCAAACTGAAATTGTCACACCAAATTCCTAAAAACTTGTTGATGGAAAATTACAAACAAAGATTCTAGTAAATGATAAAATAATAACGCCATAACAGGTTGAAAAACAAAGCAAACATAGAGATTGGATATGCTAAAAGGGATAAATTGATATGATGACGACTTCAGTCATTGAAGACATTGTTGTCGTTAACTTGTTGGAGATGTTTTTTCTCTTCACTGTCTCCTTCTTTTAATAAACTTTTCTAGTCAGTTAACATCATGTCTTCCATGATCGCACGTTCATGAAGATGGCCCTCTCGTTCCCCTACATGTTTAAGCCTAAAAACAATTCTTCTTGTGTGTTCACTACTAATAGAGTCCATGTGACCCATCCATCATTCTTTCCTCTGCAAAGAGGTTCTCATTTAGAAAATTTCAGCTCTCACATGTCTCTCTTTGGCCCTAATTTTTTACCGCAATTGTTGCTCCAGGTGTTTCTTCCTTTTGTGCTAGCTATCCATGTTCTAGAAACATCTTATGGAAATATCTTTCCGCAACAAGCTATCATATGGTAATCTCCCTTTTTCCTCAACTTCTCTCCCTTTGTGGATCATGTGGAAGCCTTCTAAAGAGTCCAAAGTCTTCAAGATTCTTCCCTAGTACCACGTGTCACATGCTGTATTTTTTAGGTGTAAACCTTGCCCTCCCTCCCCCTTGATTTCTTCGAAATTGCAAAATTTGAAGAGACATAATGTAATAAATCAAAACTAACAGATTTTTATTTTCCATCTTTTGTGGCCGATGCCACACTCAATCTCTCAATTGATTGATTGGTTGATAATAACTTCAAATCGGTTATGGCCAATTTTTCAATCGTGATTGATTTTGTTATTACGATCGAAATTTTGTAAACATAGCCTAAATTTTACAATTATTGGACAAAATTGTAAATCATTCATTTCCATTAAATACGGCCAATTTTTTCTAGTTATGGCCATTTTTTAGTCATTTTTAATTTTTTTTTCTTGACCGATGTTTTAGTCATATGATTTTCATTGGTTGTGGCTAATTTTTTTATTACGGCCATAATTTTTCAATTGTTGGCCAAAATCGTAAATTGTTTCATTTTCATCAATTATGGCCAATTTTTTTTAGTTATGGCCATTTCATGGTCATTATTTTATAGTGATTGATTTTCGTCGATCATATGATTTTTATTTGTTGTGACTAATTTTTAGTCGTGGATCCAATTTTAGTTGTGATTGGACAAGCATAGCATAATTAGCCAGTATCTAATGGCTTCTTTAATTGCCATGTTGGAACCAAATTGAAAGGCATATTTATATATGTTACAAAGGCCAGAATTACAAACGAATTTGTAAATAGCTTCAATTTCAAAAATCATTGGCTGATGTCTCTTCATAATGCCTTGTAGAGTGGCCAATGTACTTAACCATAGATTGGTTGAACTTCTCAAAAGATAAGATACTTTTAGGGACTCCTTAACTATCTAGTACCTCGTTTTAATTTGAAAAAACCGACACTTGAGGTTGCTTTTGTGGCAACGGTAGCCTATAGAATTTAGGCTTGACTGGCCAATCAACTTGTTGTCCCCTGGGTTGTTTGAGTAATGGTGTATGCCCAAATGCTCCATGTTGCAATGGTACATCATAGGGGTAGCCGTTATTTCAGCCATGATAACCATTTGGGTAGTTTTTGTCTTAAAATTTTGGTTAATGGAATTTTGGCCAATGTAATTGTAACACCCTAGAACACTCGAAAGGGATAAGAATTTAATTTAGCATATTCAATGGTAAATTTGTCTTTAAATATTTTTAGAGATTCATTTGTGATGTTTAGGACCCAATAGAATGAATTAGAAGTGAGAGAAGCAAAGATAAGTCACAAATTTGTCAAGTTTGAAAGTTATCCCAAGAACAAATTTGGGGTAACTTCGTAGGAAAACCTATACCAATCTTGAAAGAATCAGAGTTCAAACCTACATCGTTGGAAATATATAGGAGTCTATTTTTCAACAAAAAAAATGGTGTATGAATAAGAGTTTCCTAGAGGAAGTTATGATCGGTTTTCCACATGGTGTTTGTGTTGATAGGCCCTCAGAATTGGGATAAATTCATGGGAACACCTGTACCAATACCGAGTGAATTAGAGTACAAATCATATATCATTGGAAAACTCTATAAGTCTAACTTTCAATGCTTTAAATGGTTCGTGAAAAAGAGTATTCTAGAGAAAGTTATGATTATTTTACCACAGGGTGTATGAGTTGAAAACCTTAGCCCGTGTTTGACCCATTAGAGAGATGGGGCATCACCCTAGAGAGGTTCCCTGACCGGTCACCAAACCTCTGACCGGTCAGAACTGGAAAAAATACTAAAAAGTTAAAAAATTGTTCTTTTGTCATTCGGTAATGTGGCTTTCACTCATTGGACACATGTGGGATCTCGTCTTAGACACCTTCTAAACCTTAAAAAGCCTTATTTAGGTCATTTAGACTCCTTAGAACACAAAGATTGAGAGTGAAAAAAAAAAGTGGGGGATTGGAAGAAGGGATAGAATATTCATCTTTTCCAAGCTTGGGTAAGTTGCTAGAACCTAGATTTAGCCTAAAATAATTGTGGTTTTTTATTTTCTACCTTAGTTTATATATTATAACAATGAAATACCTTGTTTACTCATAGAATGAGGAATGTTTGACAAAGGAAATGAAGTTTTGGAAGAGGATTCCCTTTAAACTAAGGAATGGACAACATTTGAAACAAATGAATGATAAGAAGAATAAAATAATATAAGTAAAGACAAGTGTCTAACTAATGAATGTCTCACCATTATGAGCTACATGATGACTAGTGTTAAGTGAGAAATAAAAGTAATTAAAATGTAAATGATAAAGAGTATGATGCCCATCACATTTGGGTGATAATGCAATGTTATGATGGCCCTCCCATTGAGGTGATAATGCAATGGTATGATAGATCTCCTATTGGGATAATAATGCAATGGTATGATGGCCCTCCCGTTGATATAATAATGTAATGGTATGATGGACCCTTCATAGGGTATAATGTAATGACAACATTTCCATTAATAATAGAACTCAATGGCAAATTATGATGGTCTTTGCCATTATGGAATAACACAATGTGCCAACTTATGAAGTAATGTTAAAGGTCCCACTATTGGGAAAGGAAAAAAACATGTAAGAAAATAAGAAAGTCATAAGAAAAAAAAGAAACTATGATAAGAAGAAAAAAAAAGTTTATAAGAAAGTAAAAGTATTAAGGAAAGAAATTGAAGCCTATAAGCTTTAAAAGTGAAGTAAAAATTGCAAGTCATGTAAGAAAAAATGTGTAAAGGTAAGAAATGGAAACACTTAAATCTCACAAGTATAGGAAAATGATTAAGATGTGTAAAAATAGTAAAACTATGACAAGAAAAGAAAGGAAAACATATAAATTATAAAGGTAAAGTAAAGTTATAAGTCATATAAAGAAAAGAAAAATGTTGTAACAAGGAAATGAAAAATATTTAAGTTTTACAAGTAAGAAGAAGTTCATTAGTTATGTAAGAAAATAAAGTCTCATGGAAAAAAAAAGTATATAAGGTATTAATAAAAATATAAGTCCTTAATATGAGTAAATAAAGAAAATGTCAAGAAAAGAACGAAATCACATACTCTTTAACAAGAAAATCAAAGTTTATAAAATATATATGAAAATATAAAGATGTTGCCTTAAAAAAATGATAAGTGAATACTAAAGGAAGAACAATGAAAGCTATTTGAAGAGATAACTGGAATTTGATAAAGTGATAAGTAGTGAAGGAACCTAAAGAATGAAAATACTAAGGATAATGACAAATAAGAGAAAAACGAACTATATTAAACAATACAAATGGTAAGAGTTTATAAAAACTATAATGTATGTAATAAATGCGAAGGTAAAGATTAATCACCTTGTCAATTATCTTATTATAGCTACTAACTACATATGAATGATATATATTTACCTTGAAGTAGTTTACCTATGCTTATTCTTGTTAGTAATGTGTAGGCCATGCATGTAAACCGTTAGAAAAGACTTGTCAAGATTACACTAATTATCCCTATTATGATTTATTTAGGAAATACTTATCATGTCATTGTATATTCATATTGCCATGCATATCGTCATACACATATATTAGAATAATGTCATGTATAAGTAGAATCAATCATATTGACATGCATAGATATTAGAAGAATGCCACATATAAATAGAATCATGTGCATTGACATGCATAGTTCTAAGGGTGTAAAAGAGCTGAGTTGAACCGAGCTTTGCCCATCTGGGCTCGGGCTCGTCACATAAAGGCCAAGCTCAAGCTCGTGATGAGGCTCGGCTCAAGCTTGTGAAGGTAAGCTTAGGCTCGGCTCAGCTCAGCTCAACTCACCAATGAAGAAAAAAATAGATCTAATATCCTATTAGTCCATTAGCTTAATGTATTTATTTGTACATTATTATTGTTACTATGTATAATTTTATTATAAAATTATTAATTAAACCAAGCTTTTAATGAGCCGAGCTTTTAGCAAGTGAAACTTAGCTCAAGCTCACTTAATAAACGACCTTTAACCAAAGCTCATGCTCGGCTCACCGAGCTTAAAACAAGGCTCTGGCTCAGCTCTCAATGAGCCAAGTTAACAGCCCTACATAGTTCCTACATAATGAAACATGATGATGAGTGTATAGATCGTGTGATGTATAGTAGATGATGTATGTACACTAGCACATGCCTACATGCTAGAATTTGGTATGCATTCTATATGAAAATATATTCAATATTTTTTATATTGAAAGATTTGTGCTTTACCTGTCCAGTTTCATAGTAAGTTTTATGTATCTACTTACAAGATGTGGCTCTCACCCATTCATACCATTTTTTAAATGTCATTTACTGCAGGTGCATTGTTTGAAGTACCTTGAAGTCGAAAGGAAGTCATGCAAAAAATGTTTTTCTTTCTTATTAGTTTAAGTTTTTTTTTAACTCTACATTTTATACTATTTATTTTGGGTTGTATTAGGTTCTAAGTTATGTACTTAAGATTTACAGTTTTATGTCTCTTTTATAAGGTAAAAAAGGTTAAAATTTATAACGAACTACGTATGGATCTGGTTTAGTAGCAACTCAGATTCATGCCTATATAAGGTTATGAAATTTGGGGTCATAACATTAATTCTTTATTGGCATCTCATTCCTCTTGTAAAGAGTTAGCATTTGATCAAAATTTTACACTTGTAATGATGACAATGATTGTCATGACCCGGATCTGAGGCCCATATTCTTAATCCGAATCTAGATCTATGACACTAGATGACACACCCTGAACTCGTATCTCATGGTGGGGAGATCCCGTTTT
>JAOXJP010059343.1:0-15722 GCA_025762735.1 Platanus orientalis | reverse complement strand
GGAAATGCAACAATCCAACCTTTTTAGATGGAAAATTCAAGCTCCATTTTCTGGAAAGTTGGAAAGTGCTTAGGAAAACTCATTTTCCATCTCTGGAACTTTCCACATAATCAAACGTGAAGAAAGTTGTGTATTTAGGAAAGTTGATTTACTTTTCCACAAAATTTTCTACTTTCCATGCAATCAATCAAAGCCTATAGGTGTGTCCATGTTGTGGATTCTTTGTCACTGGACAGTTTTATTTCTAACCTTGTTTCAAGAATCCTCATCTAAGTTACTTATGGAGCAACTGTTGTAAAATTGAGCTTGCTATTTTAAATATGGAATTCTTTTGACCCCTGTTAAGTGTTCCAGGTTCAGGGGCTTCGAAGATGTGTTGAAGAGATTGTTTTCTCTTATTCCTACCCCAGGCTTGATATGGAGGTTTGTGGAGTGTGCATGTGTGTCTTGTGTGTAAAAGAAAAACTCTGTAGATTTTTTAAATTCTTCTCATTGAGTCTGTTTGGTTTCATATCAGGTTTCGAAACACATGAATCATTTGCTGAAGGCACCATTCTGCGTGCACCCGAAAACAGGTCAGTATGATGACTTGATTAGATCAAGTCAAATTTGTTTAAAACATATATTAATTAAAAAATTAATGTTTGTTGATTGTAAATATGTTTAATATAGTGTTGGTCAATCCATTTCCTTCTAGAATAACCTCGATCTGGTCAAACTCTCGACTTGGGGAAGTCATCTAGTCTTACAAAAACATAGTCGAACAAGGCTCAGTTTTTTTTTTTATTCTTTTTTCAGTAGGTCTTAGAACAGCTTTAGTCAGTTGAGGAACAAATTGATCTGTCATGTTTTCCAACTCTTGAAACATCACATTTTCTTATAACTTGAATAGGTCATTAACTTCTTCTAAATTTTGGCATCAGATGGACTATGTTTTGCAATGTTAACTACTGTACTAATCATCTATTTTTTACAGGCTGTGTCTGTGTTCCTATCGACCCTGACCATTGTGAGGAATTTGATCCTACAACTGTACCATCCCTTTCAACAGTAAGTTTGACTTAACTGTTTTATTTTTCAGGGTTTGCATCTAACCAGCTGGCCTCTTGAATATAAAGTGTGAGCCTTTTGAAAGTAGTAAATGTGGAACTGTGGACATCTAGAATGTCACTCATGGTCTCTTTAATCAATAAATTGTTATACCTTAAGGACAAAGGGGAAAAAAAACAGTTATTGTGTACAAGATGCATTATGGTTCACTATTACCTCTCAAAGAAAATGTACTTTCAGAAAAATAGGATAACACAGGCAATGTATGGACCTTAATCAGAAGATTTCTAACCCTAAATTTATTCTATAAGATAATCTTAATCAACTGATCAATGTGTTTCTTGTCTCCTACACCACTATATTCTGAACTTCCAAAATAAGGCGACAGATCAAAATAGTTAGCTTCATCCAATTGTGCTAATCTTTTTACACAATGGACGATTTCCTAGTGGATCCCACTTATTGGTGCTTCAAAACAACAAGCATTTGGCCATGTGTATATGTGGACTCGCAGTGTTATACTCAATATTATGTAGACACTCTTGTTTTCCTTTTCATTATTATCAATGGCTCATACTTTTCTGGCAGTGTTTTGCATATGTTTATATGTATGCTATTTTATATTTTAATTTTCTATATCAGTTATGTTTACATGTATTCATGGTCGGGTTTCCAAGGTCACATTGTTTGAGTTTGAAACCTCATTTCCTTGTCTGAGAGTGAAACCTGTGTGTTCTTGGTTCTAAAGATTCTGCTTCCAAATTAATTTTGTTTTTCTTTCCTCCCAGTCTCAGTGATTAATAACCATGAGTTTTGTAAGATCCAAACTTGATCAAGTTATCTTGAGGAAACCTTTAAGTTTGATTCGTAGCTTAAATAATGGTTGTTAGATATACATTCACCTTTAATGGTTGTCGGATATGGATTCATCTTTATTAACCCCTCCACAGGTACACACACATACACACACAAAGAAAAGGGTGAGCTACCAAAGTTCTGTTATGAATTCCTAACTGTGATAATTTTAAATATGCAGCTTTTGGAAGAACTTAACACAGGAGGTTTGAGAACCGAAATTGTGAATGGTATGTTGATGGAAAACCAGCATACTTTATAGCATATTCTGTGTTTCCTTTTCGATCTGATAAGCTATGGTTGTGATCACCAAATTTTTTATGCATCCCAATGGCAAGTGCAAACTTACAGATCAGCTTAAGGAAATTGTTGGTAGACCTAAAGGACAGTCTACTAACAGTTGGTCACATGTATGGGTGGACTCAATATTAAAATAAGATCTCCTAGTTTGGTATCAAACTCATCAGGATGATCATGTGGAGGAAAGGGTAAAAAGGTTTAAAAAATGGATAAGAAATTAATGGGGTGGATGATTGGGATCATCCACAATTGGGTTAGCTATTTAACTAGAAAGTCCTGTAGGCGAGTCCCATTCCCAACATTTGCACATGTACAAGGGTGCCTACTGTCTACCTCATGGGACACTACAGCTTTCCTCTTCAGTGTTCACAGCCACTTCCCCTGTGAGAATGCACCAAGTTTGGCTATATGAGATAATAGTAACTTTTTGTTCTATTGATGACAGAATGGGATAGGACTTCACTTGGCAAATCAATCAGGTTTTTCACATCATCCTTTTTGCAGCCTCTACTGAAGTCTTGCAAGGTCTTCCTCAAGCACTTTTATTTTCTTTATATTCAGTGTTGGTTTTGGTAGATGGACCGTTTTCAACTGTGAATGGTTGTACAAAGTCAAACAAACTTTTGGAGTACTTTGGCACGTCACTGCTTACAGTTACCTTTTAATAATTAGTGAAGAAAAACAGCATGTGAACTGTCCCAACGAAACTGAACTACATGGTGTATGGTGCAGGAAGAGATGGAAAGTACATACAACGCGAAACTTCAACAGTCAAAGGATTCGTTAAGCTGGTAATGCTTGTGTATGCATTTTGGTACCCTGTACGAGGCCTAAAAACACTCTTGATTCTTATGTTTTAACAAGAATAACCGTTATATTTATTATTTATGTTATATATGAGATGATTAGTGTATTTTGAGCTTAGTTGGAGCACTACTAACATAAATGAGGGTAAAAGCAAATTTGAAATTATGACAGGTAATAAGCGAGTGGTTGCAAATATTGAGCAATGAGAACGGGGTTTGAGTATTTTGCACCTTTGCAGCGCCAGGGGTGGCAATGTTTGACACGACCCGTGAACTCGACATGAAAAAAGTGGGTTAGGGTTGATTGTAAACGTGTTTTGGGTCAAAGCGGGTTGACCTGCTTTGACACGATTAATAAATGGGTCAGGTTCGGGTTGACCCATTTGTGTTATATTCAAGTGATTTGGATTCTATAAATTCATATGATATAGGAAATGGAAATTATGAATCTGGTAAAATTGATCACTTACGTATCGATTTTCATTAATTTGGCAAGGAAGATAAATCTGTCATATCTTGATTACGATAGTGATTGCCATGATAAAATTGAAATGAAAATTCTGAAAATTCAAATTTATATGAAATTGAAGAAGTTAATGAAGGCAAAATGTGATTGGCATAAAAAAGCTTTGTTCGTTTAATGGGTTTGTTGACGAGTCTAGAAGCTCAGTAGTTGCGGTTTATAAGTCAGGGTTGAACATTCAAAAGAAGTTTATTGATATTGATGTACTAACTATATTGGTGCAAGGTATTGTTCGTGACCCAGTAAAACAAAGATGGAAAAAGCTAGAGTACTTAGACATTGGTTTTGTTATTCAATACGAACTTAGGGATGTAAGAGTTGATACGATGATGAATTTTGATCTAGGGATAGATCAAATTGATGTTGAATACTGCAATAAGGATGAGATTATTGACAAATTATAAATTTTCTTTTATATGTAAAGTAAAATCATATTAAAGGTTTGAATACGAAATGGATGTAAAGGGAACAGTTCTTTGTAATATACACAAAAGATACTGAAAGTACAAAATGTGATAAGGTTGACATTGTTCACATATGAAACAATTGATTAAGTGAAATGATCGAATAATTAAAATATCACACTATATATACTGACATACATACACCCATACCAACAGAACATCGCAAGATGGATTGATAGTATTGCTAGCTCTATCTCTATCAGAACATTAGAAGATGAGACGAGAGTTTTCAAATAAATTAGAGTTATTAAACCAAGTTAGTTTTTAGAGCTTGGATTCGTTTTGAATTGTATAGTTTGATAGTTTGTTATTTATTTATTTATATTCTTAACGAGTTAAATTAGATATTAAATATTTTGAGTAGGATTCTTGATTTCTTGGTTGTTAAAATTAGGTTTTTGTATGAAAGAGGCTTTGAACGTTTGACATGTAGAGAGGGTAAAAAAATAAAAGTTTTTTTTTAGTTTATTTGTTATTTTAAAAATAACCCTACTTATTCTTATTTCTTCTGTTGGGAAGTAGTCCTACAGTTAGTGTAAGTTTTGACATCCTACACTTAACACACGTGCCTTCCTCTTTGATGGCCCCCAGGATTTGGTGGCCCCTTCTAAGGTGTCCCTAACTTACCCATATCACATTTGATAATTTACACCCTCCCCCAGAAGGTGTAAATCACTTTTCAAAGTGATGTATCCCCCTTTCATGCAGGAGGGTGCACCAAATCCCAGCCACTTCGATGGTACATGGCCAAAGATAAGGAGTCCAACAAACGTATTCCTCTCAACTCTTTGTTTAGTACTATAGCTTCTGCTCCGTGCAGCTAGCGGTGAGAGTGGATTGTATCCGCTCCTCCCTGCACCCTGTTAAGGGGAGGGCACATCAGCGCCGACAAGTGAAATGCACCCCCCCCAACCCCACAAAGTGAAAATCACTTGTCGGTATTGATGTGCCTGCCCCCTGACAGGAGGCAGAGAGCAGCATAAGATAAAGAGGAGTGGATGCAATCCACTCTCACTAGCAGTGGACTTCAACTTGGGAGCTTATGGCTGCGAGGGACTTGTGTCTCCTAATATGCTCCCTTCATGCGACACCTCATGAGGGAAGATACAAGGGGTGGGGCCCATACAATGGAACATCCAACAGTGCATGGCCCCACCCCTTATTGCCTCAGGGATGTCGCTTGAAGGGAGCGTCTCAGACTCTCAGCAGGTACGGTTGTGGTTGCGAGAGGGTTAGACTGGCACCCCCGATTTGATAGGACAACTTAGAGAGTGTCTAAAGTAAGGACTGTGTCCATTCCCCTAAAAACCGCTAACCTCTGTTCCCTGTTAGGGGGTGGACACATCAGCATCAAAAAGTGATTTATACTTTTTGAGTGTGCATATCACTTTTCAGCGCTGATGTGTCTGCCCCTTGACAGGAAACTGAGGTTAGCGTTAGTTAAGGGGAATGGATACAGTCCTCTTTGCTAAAGTAAGAATTACATCAGGTTCGACACATCAGTGCTACAAAGTGAAAAGCATCCCCACAAAAAGTATATTATCACTTTTTCAATGCTGATGTGTCAGCCCTTAATGTCATTCATGCTTTAGACACTTTTTAAGTTGTCTTACTAATGAAAATATTTTTGTATTGCTTGGCTTCTGCGAGAGAAGGATATCTATCTATTGATGACGATGATAAGAACATTAAAATTCCTGACTTACATTTATTTGGTCTGACCACAAGAAGACTTTACGTGCTTTATCCGAAAAAAAAAAAAAAAAAAAGAAGAAGAAGAAGAAGAAGAAGGAGACTTTACAGGCAGACGTCGACAAGTAAAATAGACCAAAAGGGTTTTTCTGTAGCATCGACTGAGATGTGTTGAAGAAATGGACCGACGCTGGTTATGATCAGGGTTACAAGAAGCTTTCTTCTTCTGTTGAACCTCCTCGGTTTTCTATCAAGAAAGGAAAAGAGAAAAAGAAAACAAAAGAAGACTCAGTTGGATTCATCACTCCATTGTCGGCCACTTTTTGAATCATGTAGTTTAGGTTATTAGTATAGTTTGTGCTCTTATCCAATTCAGTGTTTCGAGTCCTAATTGTTTAGCAAAAGACGAATAAATGATTAAAAAGAGAAAAGCTATGAGTGAAAGTGATATTTTTTTCCTCTTCTTTTCAATCCGGATAAGTGAGAATCCAGAAAATCTTTATCCAAATATCCCTCTGGGTCACTTTTAGTAGAGCTGAAGAATTTTTTTTTTTTCTTTTTTTGAAGTAACTTTTTTGTTTTTTAATTCATTAAGGTCAATTTATTGTACAATGGCTGCCACACTTAAAAAATCCATTATTTGCGATGAAAACAATAGATCCATTTTGGCTTGAGAAGAGCAAAAAAGACTTCCACTCCTCAAGTGGCACCATGCCAAGTCTTAGGCTTCCAGATGACAACGGCCCTAGAATTTAAAAAGATCCACCTGCAGCTGCAAGGGGACACTCTTAATATTATTAATGCTTTAAAGGAAGATTTATTTGCTGTCCCACAGTAAATTCAATACTATGTGAAGAATTTAAAACTTTGTTGTATAAATTTCTAATAGGATTTTTAATGCACGATTAAAGTTGTAGACTTAAAAAGTGGGTTCATTCTCGGCAATGTGGCAGTTTCCATTTAAGAGTACATTAACTTATGACAACCGTTTGCTTGTAGGGATGCAACTAAACTGGATATAATCCAGAGACTGGCATATCCATATTTGGTTAACATATAATCAAACTTTTCTTTTAAACGAACGGGCATTTAATCGGATCAGATACATGTAGGTTCAGAAAAAATTAGGTGTAAATGAATTTCGTACAAATGGTGCCATGATGTGGATACATCAGCGCTGAAAAGTGATAAGCACATCCCCAAAAAGTGTAAATCACTTTTCGGTGCTGATGCATCAGCCCCCTGGTGCCGTTTGCACATATTTGCATGGAATTCATTTGTACCTAATCCCAGCCCTATAGGTTCGTATTCATATTTGTTAAGTTAGTTGAAAATTGTTGTCCTATATTCTATGTTGTTATACACTATTTTGTGAACAACAATTATTTATTACATATAAATAAAATACTTAAAAATAAAATGAAAAGAATGACTTATTTGTTTGGATGAATTGACAATAAAACAATACTGATTTGATCAAGGTTAGTGTTTGATACTATGTCCTTAAGACAGATTTCGCCTTTTGTAGTGGTGCTTACGAACTCTTTGGGCGTCTGCTTCCTAGGATACAATGATCTATATACATAGAAGAAGAACTGTAATTTGTGTCTAACGAATCAAACTTGTGATGTCCTCTCTCTCTTACAATACGCTATAATGCTTTCTATATGCCTAATTCGGACATCCTTTATGATGCATAAAATATCTTACTATGAATTTCCTAATTTGGAAGGAGGGATGATTTATTTATAAACTTGTTCATGTCTGCTCGGAATAGACAGAGAAACACAACTCTTGATGTTTGAACAAACACAAATATAAAACGATGCATTTCTGTAGCCACATTCATGTCTATTTAGAACAGATAAGGGTTTAATAACCACCTTCATGTCCGTACGAAGAGACATGCCAAAATGGGTGATTTAACAGCCACATGTGTGTCTATTCGGTCCACACAGTCACCAAGGACAAAACTACAAAACCACCCCATAGACATAATTGAGAGAATAAAAAATATTTTATTTTATTTTTATTGACCTAACTCGACTTGGTTCAACGCACATGTTTATATGGGTTTGACCCTTGTTGGCTAGGTCCTCCCCCATCCACAAAACAATGGTGCTCCTTGGGGCCCAAACTTATGTTCAATACAAGTGTGTATGAACACAAAATTTTATGGGCTAATCCATGTGGGACTATTCAAATTTAACACACTTTTACCGGTGATCAACTAGGCACTTTTGGAGACAATTTCTCATTCACCCATTAACAGTTTTGAGTATCCAACTAGACAGAGTTGTTCTCATCATTTAGGTGAACATGAACCCATGTGGACCTCAAACAACATGTGGGTCTCCCTTTTATTTTGGTTTAAAAATGCTAAAATAGTTAGATTTGAAAATTTGAGCACTATAAAAATTTGATTTATGAAGTTCCATTTCCACATAATCGTAAAGTAGAAACACAAAACTGAGAAGGAAAAGTTGGACAAAACTATTCATAAACCATTCAAGAAAGAGCTAAATCTATCTATATTTTATTGGTCTTTGTTGAACCAAACATTCTGAACAAACGGCACATTAGACCTATGTGACCTGCAATAAATTAAATGTCATGAGCACTCAATCATTAAGAAAGCTTTAGGAGGAGATATAAGATGTTGAAATATAATTAGTATTTAACTTGTACCTCTCCTAGTACCTTAGGATTTGGGGAGAATTGATTAATTAACTTATTAATATGGTATCTAATAAGTAAGATTAGGTGGTTAGTCCAAATCTTCTTGTGGATGTAGCTATTCTTTCAGGTTCATTTGATTCATTATCCGGGTGTGTCCGTTTGATGTAGTGTGACAAAAAAACACGTGATTTTAGGGTAGATATTTTTAAGAGAAAAATCAATGCATAAAAACAGTTATTTATAGGGTTTAATATGTTTTCTACTTTATTTAGAAATGTTTTCTTTTGTTATTTTTTTTAAGGTTTTATTAGAATTTTTTTATTTGTTAAGTATTGTTTTTTAGTAAGAGATATTTTTTGGAAGATGAGGATTTTATTTGGGTTCGAAAATGGAAATTCACACAAATTCATAATTTGAAAGGTTCCGCGTAGTGTTCCTCCCGGATGACATAACTTTTAGCACAAATGTCCGATTGATACGAATCTTGATGCATAGGAAAAAAGATTTCAATGGCTACAACTGTTATTTTATGCTAAAAAAATAAAATTTTACCATTTTCAAGGAGAATATCCCGATAAAAAATGATACACGTAATTGGAATCTTTTCATACAAAATTTTGGACGAATTTCTTTAGATTTGTTTTGGGTTTTTCTATATTTTGGTTCTTTAATCTTTAGTCTATAAATAAGCAACAATGTAATTGAACATTATTATTATTGAGTTACTGAATAAAATTTTTATTTGTTGATATTTGTTCTTTATTAATTTTTGGTATTTTCCTTTGGAAAAATCAATAAGTCCCTATTCCTGGTATTTTCTGTTGCAAAAATCTACAGGTTCATGAAAGGTTATTCTCAATTTATTAGGTGAGATTCATCCCCAACGCTTGACTACATCACCCTCCCAAGGGGGAGTGTTGAAATATAATAAGTATATTAACTCATACCTCCCTTAACACCTTAGGCTTTTGGGAGAGTTTGTTAATTTACTTTTAAATATAAAAAGATCAAAAGAGAAACCAATTGGGATTGAGAAATTGAATCAGTGAATAAATTGGAAACCTTCTTGTTGTGCGAAAACCCCAAATTTGAAGTTCATATACAACAAAATAGAAGGAAAAATAACGTAAAACAACAATCACAACAAGCAGACAATGATTTATATGGTTCGGCTTGAAGCCTACATCCATTGGCGAAACCGGTAAGAGAATTTCACTTTAAAAGAAGAAATAAGAAACAAAATGAAGTAGGATGACACCAATCCCAAGAAATCCTATGTTGTGAAAGATGATCAATCATGGAATAACACCTAGTCGCGACCCAACTACACAGTCGCAGATCGCTAGTTCAGTTACGATTGGCGAGTTCAGTCGTGATAAATGACTTTAATTGCGGTTCTATTGCCCAAGTGTGAATTCCTGTTTTTCAGAGTTTTTTTTGTCTTCTTCAACTTAGGATTATGTTAATTGATTCATCCTAGCATAAAAGTTGTTGTTATCACATTTCTTGAAGTAAGTCATGGCTTCCTAATAATGTGTAAGGGATTATAGTTAAGCTGACTTCGGGATATAGTATAGCTCGAGTAGAAGCCTTGTCTCTCTTCAAATTTGCACTCTTTGGAAGAGAGGAATGACATCTTGTTATGTTCTTGAAGCCAACAATCTTAGGATTTAATCTTGTTAAAAATCTGACAGAATAAAAATGCTTTAGATTGATTTTCTCAAACAAATATCGCTCAAAAGATCAAGGTGATTTCTCTCTAAGTAATATCAAATCTCAAGAGGATGTTACTAAGCTGAATAATGTCTTATCTCTCGATAAAGAGTGCGGATCCAACAGAAACTTGGTTTCAAGAACTCAAAGTTATACTCCTTTCTAGAAAGAGAGCCAAGTTCAAGAACCAAATGCAAATAGAGAAAAAAAGAGAGAAATAAAAAAGATGAAGTGTTATGATTTCTTCTTCTTTGCCGTTAGTGAAACTCTCTGAAAAACGTATAGCAGTAGCCGTTTCTTTCTTCTTCATTTCCTATTCTCTAAAAAAACCCTAAAGCAAAAGTCCCCTCTCTTGATTTATTTGTTTGTACCCATTTATAGAGGGAGAGAGAGACATACGGAACCCTAACCCACTCCTACATGTCTTTGTAGATAAGGAAGATGGAAGTGGTTAGTTGCCGTTTTACTCTCCTAACGACTCACAGATGTTTTGTTTCCTTTTTAAGAAATAGAGCATTCACAGATCATAAATTTCCTAAAGATTTCAACATTTCATATGCCCTATGAAGAACCCTATTCTCCGTACAGGTTTGGTCAGATATTGAAACGTCTAAAAAATCCTGACAAAGGTTCACTTTACTCATTGTTCGCTTATAAACTAGTCATTCGGGTTTTTCTCCAAGTTAGCACACCCGAGTTGAATCTTGGGTTGAATTCAAGACACCTTCCCAATACTACATAAACATACCATTAATGCAATGCACAAACATTGGCATTCTTGATATTGTCACATTGCAAGTGATTCGATGATGAAAGCAACATTGTACTTCAAAGCTACGGAGGTTGCGTGGCTATATCCCAGGATAATACAAATGAACAAATGAATTACATTTTATAGATACTCTTCATTTTAAGTCACTCTTCAAAAGCCATTCATGATGAACACTCAGAAGCAAATCTTCACTGACTAACATTGGTGTGACCAATGTGTGATTACACCACGGGCTGACATGTGTTGTGTTTAAAAGCATAAAAAGTTGCTCAAGTAAAAAAAAGTAGATGTCCAAAAAAAAGACATCAAATTCAAAAAATATATCACGTGTCAGTCTGTTGTGTGTTTCATACATCGGTCACTCCAATTTTGGTGAGAGATCATATACTTAAACACTCAATCACTTAGGCCTCGTTTGGTAACACTCCAGGAATTCATCTTCCGATTCCTGATTCTTGATTCCACAAAGAATGAATTCTTTGGAGTGAATTCCAGAATGAGAAACATGTTTGGTTTGGTAGATAAGAGAAATTGAAATCTTGATGAAAATAATGAAAATGATGAAAATGTTTGAAGATGATGATAAAGATGTTGTAAGATGAGTAGGAAAAAAAAAGTGAGAATCGGAATCGGGGAAACTACTTTTTTCAGCTTCCAAATTCCGGGAAGAGAAAACGAAGTTACCAAACGGTGTCATTTTCACTTATTTGGGAATAAAAGCAACGAGACTTCTCAGGAGAGTTACCAAATGCAGCCTTAGCTTCTCAAGTTTTGAATTCAAATTTCAGTCAAATCACATCCACTCTGTAGCTATGATAAGCCTGTCTGGATTATAGAGGGATTTTGAAGATTTTGAATTTCAAACTTCAGTCAAGTTACACCCACTTTTGTGGTTGTGATATGTAAAGTGTTGATGATCCTCTCTCCTCCATATGTCAACTAATTATGATCCATCCGATATATCCTAAAAATGTATCACATATATTATAGAACGGATCAACTTGAATACATAATTGCCTTAAATGGACCCAATACATGATAAAAATCTGGTTCCTTTTTATTTCTAAGTATCATGCACTATTACTAGCTCTAAAAAAATTGATGATTTGGAGGATGTTATTAGGGTCAATTGAATCATGTTAGATATTATTCAGGTGGTAGAACATATATTACCTGCGATACGAATTTTTGCATTCAGACACACAGGGGGTAGGGTCCATATACTTTTTGGGAGGATAGAGTGGTAGTCCCCCCCAAAAAATGTATGAACCCCACCCTTGTGTGTCTGGGCTAAAAAATTTGTGTTGCGGGTGATTTGAGTTATCCTTTTTTTCTTTGTATTTAGTACGACCACTTGGACCTACTTTGCCAGCCACATATAGAACGCAAAACCAGAACCTACACAACAGTGAAGCAGGCAACATCGCACACTGCAAATTGTAATTGCGTACCCAAGGGGATTTGACTAGCCACCTGATCATGGGGGCATTGGCAGGAGGTATCCTTACTAGAGATCCAGAAAACAACCCTTTTTGTCCCTCGATGCGTGGGGGCTGGAGGGGGGCAATGTGTCGTATTGGGTTAGACGGGTCAGATTGGAAAATGTTCAAGTTGATCCGGAATGGCAATTTAATGCTGACATGGGATGCCAAAGTCTTTCTATTAATGACCTCACGCCAAAGTCTTTCTATTAATGACCTCACGAGGGATTGACATTCTTGTATTTATCTCTCTGACTAGCTAGGGATTAGTCTTCTTCGTTCTTGTTTTTATCTAATCTTTGTTTTTTCCTAATTTGACCCGTTGGTCCCCATTCAAATAAAATAGTTATTCATAAAAAAATGATTTATTATTTAAATAGTTTGATTAAAGGATGTATGATGATTGACTGACTGTCCACCTAACACATCACACAATCACACATAGAGTTAACGGCCAAATTGGACGATATAGAGATATATTCCAAACAAAACCCAAATATTGAACACCAAACACAGCGGGTTCCAAATTGGACCACAATGGAATATATTCCAAACCGAACTCAAATTAAACAAAAAACACAGCCGGTGCCAAATTGAACCACGATGGAATATATTCCAAACCTAACCCAAATTGAACAAAAAAACGTAGCCGGTACTAACTTGGGATTGGAAATATTTCAAACCAAACTCAAATTTAACAAAGGTTTGAGTGAATGAGTGCCACCGGTAAATGTGGGATAATATCGTAAGCTAGGCCTCTTTACTTTTGCTCAGTCCTTTTACTAGTAGAAAAAAAAAAAAAAAACCCTCTGATATGGTGCAGTGAGGTTGGGCATCTCTTTAAATCATTAAAAATATATGCTTTAACGAAGATTGTGTTTACCTATTATTGTACACATCTACTTTGGAATTTAGGTTTCCAAATTTGTATTCATTTCTTAATACATATGAAATTTAATAAAAATAATTGTATATCAAATCAAAACTCAAAAAGGTCTTAGGCTGCATTTGCAGCCATCTGTAATGAAATCATTTCATTTGAGTTTTTCAAGTCTTTTGTAACCACATGGGATGGCTTTCAATGAACTCATTCAGATTTGCAGCGATTTGTGCTTGATAACACAACTCATTTCATTTTATAGAAAAACCTGAGATGACTTCATTTCTAATTGTAGTTAACAAGTTAGTATAAATTTGAATGAGTTCATTATGAAACCATAATCTCATGGCTACAAATGCCTTGAGAAACTCAAATGAAATGATTACATTACGGATGGCTGCTGATAATCCTTGTTTAGTCTTCGCTAAAAGGGTAGAATCATGTTTCATATGTTGGAGTATTGTCTACATGGAGTAAAAGTTCATTCGTATGGATAATTCAACAAAAAGAAAAGAAGAGAGAGGAGAGAGAGAGAGGTTACTTCATTAGCTTGAAAAGTTGTTTGGTTGACATGTAACGTATATGACAGCTGGGCACCACTAGGTGGCACAAACGCAACAAGGCAACATGCTTACCGAACGTCTATTGAATCACAACACCTTACATTATGTGCGAAAGACTTGCAAATCTATAAAAGTGATTGAAAAATTGTTAATCAACCCATCATAATATTGCTGTGATATGGGTGATGTGACAACAAATAACCACTCTTTCCTCACATTTATAAAAAGAAATCAAATGTTTGTAAAAAGAGTTAGACATTTAGAGGAGCTCAAGAATTAAAAATGTCTGCAACATCTTCTCTCTCTCTCTCTCTCTCTCTCTCTCTCTCTCTCAGACACACACACACATTTTTTGTTTCATGACAGTAGTTTAACCTCATAATTCTCCAATCAATGAAATCCTCTTATAAAAGTTTCAATAGTAGTGTAATTGATTTTTGAGCTCACGTATCATGTGATTTCACTCTCATGTTTTTAGTTTGTTATTTATGGTTGAAAGATGTACTCCTCACAAAATACCCAACCTTTTTGGGTAAAATTATATAAGAGTTGCATTTATCTTTGCAAGATTGCACAAACCAGTAGAAAGATAAGAGTTCTCTCTGAACTAGATTGTATCTCAGAATTATCCTAGTCATGTTCCATTGCACTATTATAAGAGGTCTCGACTACCTTTAAGAAATGTGATAATTGCGTCTTCCAAAACTCGAGACAGTTGGTTACACTTACATAATTAAAAGCGTTGCAAAGTGTATCGAGCTAAAGCTCCACAGTTTTGTTCTTGTGGTTCATATAAAATTATGAGATTTTATCCCTGAATGACTTTGGTGAACTCCAAGTGATTTATTTATACACATGCTAATTTGTACTAGTTGCTATTGGCATGTCTGCATATGTGCCATGGTTTTAAAACGCGGAATCGGTCATGACCGATTCTTGAGTTGGATCGGCCGAGTCAAGTTGACTCGACCGATCCGTTGCAAAAAAAAAAAAAAAAGTTTTTTAAAAAATAAATCTGAAAAATCCCAAAAAATATATAAACATAATTGAGATTTTTTTTTTTGAAAAGAATGACCATTTAAAAATATTTTAATTAGAAAGAAAACTTATTTTTATTTTTTAACGAATTCTTACCTATTTTTTTTTATTTTTTAAAAAGTATAAAACGATAAAAACAACATTTATATGAAAAATATTAATGACATTTCTTAGCATTTATTTTCAAAGTCATACATCTATCATGATTTGTGAAAAAAAAATTGCTCATATAATTATTATTATTTTTATTTTCAGAGTATTTAAATAATTAATAATTTTGTTTTTCCAAAAAATACAATCTATCTTGAAATCAATGGATATTGATGCAAAGTCCACAAATATAACATAACTTAGATGATTCATTTATTAAATAATTTTTTCCTTTTTTTTTTTTTTTTTTCATGTTTTGGAATTTTTCCCAAAAATGGCCACCCCAACTCAACTCAGCCAATCCAACCGATTCAGACCGATTTAGATTGATTCTCGACTTAACTCAGCTGATTCATTACGAGTACCGAGTTGAGCCTTCGAATTGTACCGGTCCCTACCGATTCTGAGTTGGATCGGCCGATCTGACTCGAAATTAGCTGAGTTTTAAAACCATGATATGTGCCAAGAATTGGTAGGAGTATGGGGCAAGAGAAAGCTGAGTGTTAGATGTATGTAAATCCATTTACAAATTTTAGAGTTTGAGTTTGTTAGGATTTTGGATTTTGATACAATGTGATATTATTTGTTAAGTAGGGGTTTGCAGTGAGTAGGGTAGTTAGAATGGAATAAGTTCTATATAAAAAGAGAAATAAGATGTTCGTATATACAGATCTACAGATTTTTTTTTTTTTTCTTTCTGAATTCTATATGTGGTATTAGAGCATGTTTTAACAAGTGGTATTGGAGCCAAACCTC
>JAOXJP010059332.1:0-15722 GCA_025762735.1 Platanus orientalis | reverse complement strand
AATGCCAAATAGTGAAAAGCATCCCCCAAAAAGTGTATTTCACTTTTTCTGCACTGATGTGTCAGCCTTGATGTCATTCCAACTTTAGCCTCTCTCTAAGTAGTCTTACCAAATTCAGCCTGCACAAAAGGTGAAGTGTATAGGGTAAACACTATAAAACAGTTTTCAAATGAAAAAATAGGTACCCATAAAAATGGGGTTTATAAGGTTAAGACCATAAAAAAAAGTGTCCAACAGAACATTTGCTCCCTATTTAAAAGCGGCTCCAAATTCATAAATAAAAAAGGGAAGATTTTGCCAAATTAGTTCAAACTTTCGGCAAAATTGACAAATAATGAGGAAAAACAAAATGACATCCAAATCAGTTTTTTAAGGGGTAAAATTGTATTAATAAAAATTTGCTCAACATTTTTTTTAATGTTTTTTTGTTCTTTTTATACCTTTGATTATTTTGCAAATTTCCCAAATGAACTGGTTTAACAAAATATCATTACCGAGAAGCAATAGTCAGGCAAAGATTGTGGCAAAATTGTTTACCAAAAGTCATGAAACATGGGTGTCGTAAGGTCTTCAAAGTCAAACTCCGATGAGGCTACTACATATGGGTATGATGTGACAAGAATTGGAATTCACATTGAATGTTACCATGAACCATGCCTCCCCAACCACTCTTTCTTCCTCTATTGCCAATTCTCAACAAAATATCGGAGGAGTAGCCATTGTGGCCATCGGTTAGGAGCAATTGCAGATTGTGTATCAATTTCTTTTGAGGTACGTTGTGTCATTTGATACTAACCATGTCATTTGATACTAACCATCAGGATTTGTTTAGGTAAAGGGGTAAGTTTTCTCATGATTGGCTCGGAATTAAGATCAGTCATTTTCACCATGTTTGGTTTCGTTGAAATCCTAGCTCTCTCTCTCTCACTCTCAGAAAGCTTGAATGTAGTAAATGTTAAATTGGGGAGTATAGATGGGTTAACGTGCACGGTTTGGGATTGCCTACCTTCTAGTTTTTATATATATGAGTTTTGGGGAAAAAGATAAATGAATTTGTTAATGCCTGTACACCTAGAGATCTGTGTAAGAGAATGGACCTAAGAGAGATCGGCTGGAGAGGATTTTCTACGCCAATGCTAACCTTTGCTGAGGTCAAGAAGCGGCCACATCAGCATCAGAAGTGATTTACACACACTCCCAAAAAGTGTAAATCACTTTAGGCGCTGATGTTTCTACTCGTTTGACCCTTAGCGGAGGTTAGAGGAGGATAGGGTCGGCGTATAAAATCTAAGCAGGAGATCGGCGAGGATGGAGAAGGATTTGTATTTAGAGATTTGAATTAGGAGTAAAAAAAGTAATTATGTATTAAAAAACCGTTTTGGATATCATTTTGTTTTACCTCATTATTTGGAAATTTTGTGGTTCAAACTTTTGGCAAAATTGCCAAATAATGAGATAAAACAAAATGATATCCAAATAAGTTTTTCAGGGGGTAAAATTGTATTAAAAAAAAGGTCAACATTTTAAAATTTATTTTGTTCTTTTTATACCCTTGACTATTTTGCAAATTTACCAAATGAACCGGTTTGACAAAATATCATTACCAAGAAGCAACAGTCAGGCAAAGATTGTGGCTTGACTGTTTACCAAAAGTCATGAAACATGAGCATTGTAAGGTCCTCAAAGTCGAATTCCGACGAGGCTACTACATATGGGTACGATGCGACAGGAATCAGAATTCTAGATCTCTCTCCACATCGAACATTACCATGAACCTTGCCTCCCTAACCGCTCTTTCTTCCTCTGTTGCCAATTCTCAACAAAATATTGGAGGAGTGGCGATTGTGGCCACCGGTTAGAGCGATTGCATATTGTGTATGAGCTGCTTCTGTGGTACGTTGTGTCCTTCAATACTGACCGCTAGGATTTGTTTCTTTGGGTTTGTTTAGGTAAAGGGATAAGTTTTCTCATGACTGGCTCAGAATTAAGATCAATTGTTTTTGTCATGTCTGGTTTTGTTGAACCGTGTTCTCTCTCTCTCTCTCTCTCTCACACAGAAAGCTTGACTACAATAAATGTTAAACTGGGGAGTATCGATGTAGCATTGAAGTAGTGTGGGTAAACGTGAATGGTCTGGGATTGCCTACCTTCTAGCTTTTATATATATGAGTTTTGGGGAAGAAGATAAACGACTTTGCTAATGCTTGTACATAGATCTGTGTACGAGAATGGACTTGAAATAGAGATACGTGTACAAGAATGGAGAAAGATTTGTAAATAGAGATTTGAATTAAAGGTAAAAAGGTTTGGTTTTTTAAAGGGTAAAATTGTATTAAAAAAGTTGGTCAATGTTATTTATTTATTTTTTGTTCTTTTTATACCCTTGATTATTTTGCAAAAGGGAAAGAAATAGGATTTTGGGTAAGAATAAGTGCTCTTTTATGGCCACAAAGGAGGTTCCTTTGAAAGAGAAAAGAAAAGAAAGATTGAGGATGATACTTCAACACTTCCTAGCATTCAAACTCTCAACCTTAGGAATGAAGTAAAACTTTTTCTTCACATTTGGAGTGTGTTTACATAATAGTTTGTATTATGGTTAGTTTACATATCTAGACCACCAATCTACTTGTGAATCCTTAGAAAACACTCTCCATGAGAAAATGCCACATTTGAGCTTCACTTATATTGGCCTACATAGAGGCTTACTCGGTTGTATGACTACTTGTTCCATTTGTCTTCTCTAAAGGCATTCACACACTCCCTTTTGATATAATAAAGACTCTCCTATTGGTATATTTAACTAGTAAGAGCCACTCTCTACATTGAGACTAGCTTCCTTTGGTGACCACATTTGTATATTTGGCTATTGAGAGCCACACCATATATATATTGGGACATCGATCCCTTTGATTAGACTAAATTATCATACTTGATTAATTGAGAACCATTTTTGTCACGACCCAAATCCATGGGCCGGGTTCGGATCCATGACATGGGAATGACCCGCTCCAAACCCATTTCTTATATGGAGATACCAACGAGTTTGGAGTGTATCATCAACCTTCTTACCTATTTACATCATTTTTCATATAATAGATTATCCTTTTATGTTTATCCATTTAACTCATATCCATTTAAGTCCATTTTAATCAGTCATATCGCAGCAAAATCACAATAAAAATAACTAAATCAAGTGTAGTGGAAATATAATCATGTCTCAAAATATCTCATTACCATCAAAAAGTAGAAGGGCCTAAACATGCTCATAACTATATATACAACCCATTGCCTCATGGGCATAACCAAGTTCTAAAATATACATCTCCCATCAAAAGTAAATAAAAGCTGAAACATAAAGTAAATGGCTCTGATTGCCTAACTCCTCACTCTAGGTTGCATCCTAAACAACCTTTATCAATATTTGTCCTCTAAGACTCCATCTATGGGTGGTGCTAATTAGGGTTAACTTGATGCGCTTAGAGGATAACAAATATGAATAATTAAGATAGAGTAAGAATCATAGTAGATATGAGAGTACATCAAATTCACTAAACATGTATCCCTATTATAATTTGGGTATGCACATATCACAAGATAACCACAAGAGAGTCCAAAGTGAACCAAATTGAGTCATGCCTATGCTCCTTGCTATATGCCACATGCTAAGTACTATATGTATATGTCAAGTGATATATGTTTCATGTCAAGTACTATATGCCACATGTCCACCCATAAGGGGTTTCTATCACATAATGAAATCCCATGTAAATAAGACATGGAAAGTCTCCATCAAATCTAAAACATATAACCCATGTGAGGGTCTTTGGTAAAACAAATCACCTAATTCGTGTAAGAGTCTCCAACAAAACAAATCACATAACCCACATAAAGGTTTTCGGCATAGCACATCATATAAACCATATAAGGCCTCTGACAAAACAAATCACATAACTTATATAAAGGTCTCTAAGGTCATAAAACCAATGGACACGATGACCATCTTCATCATTAATGTGACTTGGTGATTGGGTACTTGAAGCCATAAAGGATAAACCACAAAGAGGTCTTTGGGCCCAAGAAGGGAAACCCACATAAGGGTCTCCAAGCCCAAGAAGGGCAACACATATAAGGTTCTCTGGGCCCAATAAGGACAACCCACATAAGGGTCTATGGGGCTACGTTTAGCCTACCCAATTTAGGGTCTCCGGAGTCATAAAGATCATATACATATATAAAGGTCATAAGGACCAACCCACTTATAGGTCTCTAGGCCCAAAAGGGCATATTCCCACATAGAGGTATCATATCACATCCTTACATCCAAAATCAAGTGTTAAATATATGTTTTTATATATTAAATTACTACTACATAAGTATGATATATATAAAAAGTATCAATGCATCCTAACTCATGTAGGATCTAAACTAACATGCCATCGGTGTTAAACCAAGTGATTTTATGTCTCATAAACCATAAAGAAAACCCAAGTAAGAAGCTTCGTGAAAGTGCAAAACAACTCATGTTAGAAGTAACATGCTCATGCTATAAAACCTTTCTAATGGATGAAGAGTCTAATGAATTACACATGAATTCTAAGATCCTAACATGAGAATCAATAGAAGATCACAAATTGCTATAAGTCAACATGTAATTGAAGGAATTCAAATAGGAGACAATAAGCTCATGCAATGAATCTAAAGGCATTAAAAAAATATATGAAAAATATAAAAAATCTATAAGAGACATTTTATCAAACATGTAGAGTGCAAGAATTAAGGAACTCAAAGGAAATCAAATATGAAACTCAATCCTCACTATAAGAAACCTTCTACACCCTATATCATAAGTAAATCAAGGTCCCAAACTTCATCACATATAATAGAGGTCATCAAATCCATCCCACAAGGTTCCATTCCCAAGAAATAACTCTACATCCCAAGAAAACAAGAAATCTATAGGAGAACTACTATATGACATGTTCATACCAAAGAAACATGGTCCATCTTTAAGAAATCAATATTTTAAAAAGGAAATAGAGATGAATCTACTAAAACATAACTCACAAATATCAAATCTAAGATCCTAGAAAATGAAAGTGAGCATAAATTGCATGTCCACTCACTTAATCCATTTTTCATAGAAATTAAACCACAAATCTTTGCAAACATAAAAGTAAATCACATTTCTATGAATCTAGGAAAAGAAAGTGCAACATAACAACATACCCACTTACCCAAACCTTCTACTCTTGAGTTTAGAGAGGATCATCCACCAAAAATCATTTTTCTTTGTCCAAAGCTCTTTTCTCTATAAGCCAACAAGGCATTCTATGATTAGAATACATAAACAAAGGTGAATAACCAAGATTCATAATCATTTAAGCTAGATCTATGAAGAAAATTACATATTCTAGTAGATTTTCAATGTTGGAAGTTACTTACCTAATTTGGGAAGAACTTCCTGTTTCTCTCTCAAGCTTTCTAAACCTCACTAAAATTTTCTCATTTTGTTCTGAATGACCTAAATAAGGGTTTAAAGGGGTTATAATTCATCCAAGATAATATCCTACATGTGTGGGGGTCAAATGGAAATAAGTCACGTCATAAAAGTGACAAAAATCATAATTTTCAGATTTTTCAAGATTTTCCATGTGAGACAGGTCATGGGGTTTGTGATAGATCATGGGGTACATAATGAATTCATGACCAATCATGGGGTTTCTGACCGGTCACAAGCAGGCTTTGCAATCACCCGAGAGTTGTGCCCTTTGAGTAGTGACTAATCACACTAATTGGGACACAAATTATTTTTGTTGAATTCTTGGTTTTCTTCTCCTTAGGTCTCCAAGGTCAAACCTAAGTGGTCCTATGGTCCACCAACTCATTTAAACTCATGTCTAGGTTTGTCTAAGACATATGAAATAACAATTTTACCCTTATAGAGAAAAATTATAATTTTACCCTTTAAATGTAACGAGGGGTGTTATAATTTTGGCATTTATTACCTTACCCATGTGTCAACGGTCGGAGTTGCCATGTGATGAATTATAAGACCTTGGCTCAGAGAAAACCAAAACCGTTTTTGTCGGAGACACCAAGCATGTAAATTAAGGTTTTCCCATTTCTTGTAATCATTGTGTTGATTAATAAATTGAGTAGTTGAAAGTAGACGTTGGCCCCAGAGTGGCCAATCCACTATAGATTCTTGCATTGTGGATGTGATCTTTGTGTGATTGTCACTTACATTTTCATACTTGCAATCATTAACATTTGGGTACCAAATACTATAATTAAGTTGAATTAAAATTGAATAACACTAATCAACGTAGTTAAAATAAAAATGGGTAAAAAAATTTAATATTTTAATTATATCCTATTCACCCCCTTTAGGATCACGTACTTAGAATTTCATTTACGTTCCATAAAAGATAGTCAAAGGACAAGAGTTGGTAGAGTTCCTTGCTGATCACCTAACCCTAGTGGAATTATCTAAAGACCTGCTTGATGAAGAAGTATTCTAGTTAGACATTTTACCAACATGAAAAATGTTCTTTAATGGTGTTGCACGTAGAGACAGAGTTGGGGAATGAATGATGTTTGTTACCCCCTCAAGGTGAAGTATTACCATTTTCCTTTGCCTTGACACAATTGTGCTCAAATAATGTGTTTGGGTATCAAGCTCTTATCATTGGACTAGAGATGGCCCTAGAGATGCATCTTCACCAACTCAATGTACCTGGGGATTCTCAACTCATCATAAATCAACTCTAAATAGAATATGATGTATGAAAGCCAAATTTGATTCTATACCACAACTATGCCCGCTAGCTTATAAAACAATTTGAAGATGTCACCATAGGGCATGTACCAAGAAGTGAGAATAAATAAGAGGATGCCTTGGAAAATCTTGCAGCTATGTTAACCTTGCCTGAAGAAGAAATTATAGTGCCTATTGTCGGTCCCTTAACATACATTGATGGTGAGCATCAGCACAACAATGTTGTCTTTGTGTTTGAGATTGAAATCGAAGATTGGAGACAACCACTCATTGACTACTTGAAATAGGGGATGCTACTAGATGACCTAAAGCATAAGACCAAAACACAACAGCGCGTGCCTCCGTTCCTATACTTCATTCAATGGCCAACTTTATCATCATTCATTCAATGACGTTTTCATGAGATATCTTGGAGATGATGAAGTTCAAGGAGCTCTTAAGGATGTACAATCAGGAGTGGGCAGAGCACATCAATCTGAACCAAAACTTCATGACCAATTAAAAATGATGGGGTTTTACCAATCAACAATGGTGAAAGATTCGATGGAATATGAAAAATGGTGCTAAGCATGTCAATTCCATTGACTCTTTATTAGTTAACCACCTAAAACACTACATCCTACTATTGCATCATGAACATTAGACAGATGGGGACTTGATGTAGTTAGTCCACTCCCTAAGTCATCAAAACAATATCTTTGCATCTTGGTTGTAATAGACTATTTCTCAAAGTGGACTGAAGTTGTTCCTCTTAAGGAGGTGAAGAAAGAGACTGTAGTATAATTCTTTAAAAACATATTGTCTTTTGATATGGGATCCTATAATAAATTGTCACAGATAATGGAAATCCATTTAAGAACAACTTAATGGACAAATTTTGTGAGAAGTTTGAGATTAAGAAATGGACTTCTACTATGTGTAATGCCCTTGCCAATGGGCTTACTTAAGTGTTCAACAAAACTCTCTACAAATTATTAGAAAATGTGGTATTAAAGTCAAAGAAGGATTGACATGAGCGAACAAGAGAAGTACTATAAGCATATCGCACATCATTTTGAACTCC
This sequence comes from Platanus orientalis, assembly GCA_025762735.1. Lineage (NCBI taxonomy): Eukaryota > Viridiplantae > Streptophyta > Magnoliopsida > Proteales > Platanaceae > Platanus > Platanus orientalis. The sequence goes on along the minus strand of JAOXJP010059332.1, from coordinate 7,881 downwards.
TACGACTTTATGCCTAACGCTTTAGGATATGGTGTAGGATTCATTCTTCCATTAGAACACCAAATTCAATCACAGTGGATCGTTATCTAATAGGGGCTTATAGATGATGAAAATGCAAAGCTACGATTTACAGAACTTGAAGCACTGAATAAAAATAGGTTGGAAGCACAACAAATATTAGAATGCTACTAGTCTCGCCTCTCTCGTGCATTAAACAAAAGGTTTTGACCTAGGACTTTTCAAATAGGAGATTTGGTGCTTACAGTTTGGCGTCCCATCATCATGTCTCACCATTCAGGTAAAAAGTTTAATCCAAAATGGGACAAACCACATATGTTAAGGGAAGTCTACTCCAATGGTGCATACCTCCTCTCCACACTAGAAGAACTATGTCTCGGCCCCATCAATAGGAAGTTTCTTAAAAGATATTATCCTTAAAAATCTTATACTGCTTCTGGCCCACATGAGCATAAATGCGTATGGAAAAGTACAACCCAACATCTCAGGTTCCTTCACTATACTCTTAGCCTATAAGAGTATAAACTGTGAACAACCCAAATAAAAAATCTCATACTGCTCCTAACTCGCATGAGCATTAATTGTGTACAAAAAAATAGAACCCAACATCTTAGGTTTCACTCACCACACTCCTGGCCCGCAAGAGTATAAACTATAAACGGTTAAAATAAAAAGAAAATCTTATACTACTCATGGCCCATAAGAGTATAAATTATGAATGGCCTAAAAAAATATTGTAATGCTTTTAGCCTGTATGAGCATAAACTGTGTACGACAAAATAAAATTTAACATCTGAAAGGACAATCAATACAAGAGGTAGATATTTTGAACTACAACATGGTTTGATCCTGCTTTTCAATTTATAAGAAACTTATAGCTTTACTTCAAGTCCAGCCACATCTGTAAAAAAAAGTGTACCTTTGCAAAATTATAATTACTTCATATGAATGCTTTGAAGGATGAAGGTTCAAGGATTCTTTACAAATCCTTTGAGAGCCCAATACCATACTTCCATCCCTAGGTCCACTTACTTAACTATACACTAAGTCTGGTGTTAAGGTAAGTGACGATGAGATCATCCTATGGATAGGTATCTGGAAGGTATGGTTGAAGGCTGAAAGATGTCTCTAAACTCCAACTATGAAAGCTTCTCTACGGTTCCTCTAAAAACCCAACATCAACCTTCTATCCCTAAGTTTACTTACTTAACTATGGACTGAGTCCAGTGTTGAGGTAAGTGATGATGAAATTATCCCATTGATAGGTATCTAGAAGGTAAGGTTGAAGGCTAAAAAATGTCTTTAAAGTCAAATTGTGAAGGGTTTTCTATGACTCCTCTGAAAGCCCAACACAAACCTTCCATCCTTAGGTCCACTACTTAATCAATGGACTAAGTCCAGTGTCAAGGTAACTGACGATGAGATCATCCCATTGATGGCTATCTTGAAGGCAGGGTTGAAGGCTGAAAGATGTCTCTAAACCCAAACTATAAAGGCTACTCTATGGCTCCTCTAAAAGCTCAATAACAGCCATCCATCCCTAGATCCACTTACTTAATTAGGGACTAAGTCCAGCGTTGAGGTAAGTGACGATGAAATCATCTCATCGATAGGTATCTAGAAGACAGGGTTAAAAGATGAAGGATGTCTCTAAACTCAAACTGTGAAGACTTCTCTTCTGCTTCTCTAAAAGCCCAACACCAACCTTCTATCCCTAAGTCCACTTACTTAACTATAAACTAAGTCCGGTGTCAAGGTAAGTGACGATGAGATCATCCCATTGATGGGTATCTAGAAGGCATGGTTGAAGGCTAAAAGATGTCTTTGAAATTAAACTGTGAAGGCTTCTCTACGGCTCCTCTGAAAGTTTAACACTAGCCCTCCATCCCTAGGTCCACTAAGTCTAACGTCTAGTTAAGTGATGATGAAATCATTCCATCGAGAGGTATCTGGAAGGTAGGGTCAAAGGCTGAAAGATGTCTCTAAAGTCAAACTGTAAAGGCTTCTATGCATTCTTCTAAAGCACAACAATAACCTTCCATCCTTAGGTCCACTTACTTCACTATGGACTAAGTTTGGTGTTGAGGTAAGTGATGATGAGATCATCCAACCAAGAAGGTTTTCAAGGCTAGCATCAATACAAGATTCCACTAACGCATTTGAAGTCGCTACAAGATTGGTGTTGAATGGGGGTCATCAACAATTGGTCTTTCAAAGAAACCCCTCCCCATAAATATTGAAGGTCATGTGAGAAGAGATGAGCGTTGGTTCAAAAGTTCCAAGAAAAAAAAACCAGTACCATTTAACACTGGACCATAGTTAAGGGGAAAGTTGATAACCACACTGAGATAAAAGAGGGGCATGAATTATTATCAAGGTTCGACATACATGATCATAGAGTCCGTGTTTTGAAAAAATAGCCTAAAATATTTATTCCATCTAGAGTGGTGATTCACACCAATCAACTTTGCTTTGTTATTGATCACAATACTAAATTTTGGATAAAGTTATTAAAAAGGAGGACTGGAAAGCATGAAGACTTGTCGAAGAACCTTTGACGGAACAACAAGCTAGATGGGTAAACAGAACCCTCCATCCAGGTTGTCCTTGACAAGGCCAACAAAATTGTCCCCACCATCGACTGTAGTAATGTCATGAGAAAGTCTAAGCTGGTGAGAAATCTTGGTACCATTATGAGGTTCGGGACCAAGGAGTTCATGGAAGCTTAGTGCTGGTGTCAAGAAGATTGGACATTTTAATATTAAGTTTTTTTCAATTTCCCTTGTTGGGAATTAAGTGATTTTCACCACAAATCATGATGACAAGTATGAGAGTCTCAAGCTGGTGAGTCATTCATTATCACTAGGGAAACCTATGATATGAACCTTGGTAGGGACACAATAAAATAGTTTTTATCCTCAAAGATGACTAGATGGAATAACTTGAGGAATGTCAGTGCAAGGATCTGATCATGAAGCACTCAACGTTCACCAGCTGTCTGATTTCCCTTCGGATTAGGAAAACAGCCAAGAAGACGTTTCTGATGGTGAAGATGAAAAAAATATGAATGCATTGACATAAATATGAGAGAAGATTTGAAAATCAAGCTTGAATAGGTTGGAATTTATGAATCTAGTATGAGTTTACTGGGCCTACTCCTCTATAACCCGATAACTATCATTAAGATCAAAGGGAGGCTAGTTGTATGTGGTTACAAGCCCAACCTATTAGGGATGCCTTACTGTCAAGATGTGCTAAGCTAGTAACAAGGATTTGCTTGGATGGTGTTGTGACTACATGGCTTGGTGTGAAGAACCCTGGAAGCAAGTATTACAGTGAACAAGGTGTCAAGAAAAGTTCACATTAGTGTTGATGTTTTACACAAGAAAGAATCAGTAGGTGTTTATATTGCAGGAGCATTAGATCTCTTGATGATGATCAAAATCCACAATAGGCGTGTTGGGAAATCATTGACCGAATAGGAATTCTGAAGCTCTTCATTTCTTACCTTTCAATGACTAATATATATATATATATATATATATATATATATAGTAAAGATCTTGCTAACATGGAGGCCTTCTCTTTTCTTCTACACATGCTTTTTCCACACATGTATTGCTCTCTTTACTTTCCTACACATGCTTCTCTCACACGTTTTTTTTAATCTTCATACCGTCTTTACCTCCTTCTACATTTTTATTGGTTTGACCCGTATCTCTTTTCCATGTTTCGGTTACTACTTACCTAAAAAGTTATGTAACTCTTGGTGAAGAGTCACAATAATGAAGGAATCTATACACAAAAACATCAATAGAAGAGTTGGGTAAAACAAAGGATAGCTTTATTGTCATAGTATAGAGTCATGGGCTCATTGTGACAAATACCAAGGTCAGGGAGCAAGTAACGCAGTCATGTGAGTTAGAAAGATGCCACTATCATAGACTGATATTCAACTTCAGTGGATGATCTGGATACAATCCTTTGTATAGTGTGCTAAGAAATTGGACTCTCTCCTAAGAAAGTGTCATAACCGATAGTAGAATGACAAGTCAACGGGAAATTGGCCCAATCTAAATCACTGTAGGAAGAGAGATGTAACTTGCTAGAAGCTGATAAAAGAATTCCTTAACTTGGTGAACCCTTTAAATAATGTAGAATATGTGTAGCTGCATCCCAATGAGGATTCTATGGTTTATTCATATAACTAAGGGTGTGAACCGAGTAGATGGTCTCAAGTCTTGTAATGGTGAGATAAATTAATCTTTCAATTAACCGACAATAGGAAGTAGGATCCTCTAATAGAGAACTATCATTGGCTGTTAATATCAAAATTTTTTCCATAGCAAATGACAAGTTTAGCAGCAAGAAGACCCATATCTTGAAGGATCTCAAGTACATATTTCCATTGGGTTAATAGAATACCTTTTTTAGATTGAAGCACCTATATGTTGAAAATATATTGAAGAGGACCTAAGTCCTTAATGTGAAATTGAGAATTCAAAAATTGCTTTAAGGGGTGAAATGGCAAGGTCATTACCCATGATGATTATGTCATCAACACAAATGAGCACATAGGTGTAGGATGAACCAAAGTGTTGGAAAAAGAGAGAATAATTTGTTTTTGACTGAGTGAAACCTACAACTTGAAATGCATTTGAAAATTTAGAAAATCATTGGCGTGATGTTTATTAAGTCTATAGAGGGAATTGTGCAATCGAGAAACACTAGGCTCCCCCTAACGAGAAAAACTGATGGAATTTTCATATAAACTTCATGCAAATCACCATATAAGAAGGCATTCTGAACATCAAGTTAATGAAAATACCATCCCTTAACAGAGACAATAGCAAGCAAACAACGAATAGTGACCAACTTAGCAATAGGCGAAAAGTCTCCTTATAATTGATACCCTCTTGTTGTAACAACCCCAAATTTTATAAACTTATTTAGGCATGAAACTGGGCTACCACTAAATTGGGTCCATAAACATTAACTATAAAATTTTCTTCTATCTTAACTTGTAGGATTACTTAGAAACTTATCATATGCAGCGGAATAAAATTAATAACTAACATCATAATCTTAAAGGTGTAGCAGAAATAAACCATTACATGTAAACAAACTAACCATCATATCACAATCTCCCATCACCGCAACTTAAATATAAAGCTATAAGTCTCAAAAGTTAAACTTTAATCTTAATACAACTCAAAATGAAGGTCTAATATGAAATATAAAGTCTAGAGAAAACTAAAACTAATAAGAAAAAAAAAACATTCACCGTATGCCTTCTTCTCGACCTCAAGGTATTCCAAATGACACACCTGCACTAAACATTCCCTGTAGTAAAAATGGTATGGATGGGTGAGATTCATGGCTCATAAGTAGGTATACAAAACCTACTACTGAACCAGAGAGGTAAAACACAAATATTTCAATATAAAAATATTGAATATATCTCCATATAATCTACATACCAATTTCTAACATGTAGGCATGTGCTAGTGTATATACATCATCTACTACTCATCACATAAACTTTATACTCATCATCTTGATTCATCATGTAGGAACTAAGTATGACAATACACATGATTCTACACAAACTATTCATACATGGTATTCTTCTAGTATCTACACATGGTAATATGCATGATTCTACTTATAAATGACATTTTTCTACTATATTTGTATGACAATATACATAGCAATATGTTCTTACAATCACATGGTAAATATTTTTTAATCATTTCATAGTAAAGATACTTAGTGTGCATACCAATGGGCATTGCCATTCATTTCTCATGCATAGATTATACTTTCCTAATATGAATATGTATATACAAATCATTTCAAGCTAGGCATGCATCATTCTTAAGAAATTAGCAATCATAATAACACATCTGCATAATGGGACATATAAGATTCTACTTCTATTTTTAACAAAAATATCGTTACCTTAGTACTTATCATTCACCTTTTTACTTGATACTTATCATAGATTATTTATCATTCATCATTCATCATGTCTTCACTTTTCACTTATTAGCTTCCATTGTCCTCATCTTAACATTTATTTATCTCTTTTCATTAGTCATTTAACACTTAGCATTGATCTTCATAGAATTGAATTGTACTCCAATGAAAGAACTATCATACATCACCATATTTTTTACATAGTTTAGGAACTTATCTGTCACATGTTAAGTGTTATATGTTATAAGTCAAGTGCTATATATCTCATGCCAAGTACTATATGTCATATGTCAACCCATAAGGGATCTCTATCACATAATGAAACATAATATAAAAGTTCTCCGTCAAATACAAAACACAACCTATGTAAGGGTTTTCAACATAGTATATCATATAAACCATATGAGGTCTTCGATAAAGTAAATAACATAACCCACCCAAGGGTCTCCGACATATAGTCCACCTCCCTAAGAGTGGGACTTATAAACCTTACAAGTGCTCGAATACTGTCATACGAGTGGGACTTACAAGTGCTCGCATATCAACCTATGAGTGGGGCTCACAAGTGCTCGCATACCTCCCTATGAGTGGGACTCACAAGTGCTTACATACCGCCCTACTAGTGGGGCTCACAAGTGCTCGTATATCGTCCTACGAGTGGGGCTCACAAGTGATTGCATACTGCCCTATAAGTGGAGCTTACAAGTGCTCGCATATTGCCATACTAGTGGGGCTCATAAGTCCTTGCATACCGCCCTATGAATGGGGCTCACAAGTGCTCACATAACGCCTTATGAGTGGGGCTCATAATTTCTCGCATATCACCCTATGAGTGACGTTCACTAGTGCTCACATACCACCCTATGAGTGGGGATTACAACTACTTGTATATCTCCCTACGGGTGGGGCTCATAAGTGCACACATACCGCCCTACGAGTGGGGCTCACAAACATATAAGAAAACAACCATAGACTCAATATTTCACCATTACAAGACTTCTAAGAACCTAAAACAAACAAAAATGGAGTAAGTTTTGTATAACTACTTATTCAAGCTTCTAATCCTTGGTTTGAAGGGAATCCACCTCCAAAACTTTCTTACCTTTGTCAAAACTTCCTCCTTCTATGATTAAACAAGGTATTCCATGGTTAAAATACATAAATTAAGGTAGAAGATAAAAAACTGCAACTATCTTAGGCTAGATCTAAGTTCTAGCAACTTACCCAAGCTTAGATAAGAAGATTATTCTCTTATTTCTTCCAAACCTCCCTCTTCACTATTCCTTTATCTCTTTTTGTGTTTTAAGGAGGCTAAATGACCTAAACGAGATATGTGTTTAAACTTATCCAAGACAAAATCCCACATGTGTGAGGGTCCAATGGGAGAAAGCCAAGTAAAAAATGGTACAAAATGTAAATTTTCAACACTTTTTAGCTTTTCTAGGCATGCCGTGATTGATCAAGAGATCTGTGATCGATTACGGATCACATTGAAAGTCTTGAGAGCCATGCTGCTTCATTCGTGATCGATCAGGCCAAAAACAAGGTTTCATGATTGATCACGATATCCGTGATCGGTCTCCTAGAAAATTTTTCTTGCACAAACAGGTCTCAGTAAAATGGCCATAACTTTCACTACACAACTCCAAATTACAAATAGTTTGATGCATTGGAAAATAGACTCAAAGACCTTTTCAAAAATATATGTCTCATACTCTAGTTCACTCGGGATTTGTATCAATAAGCCCAATAAGTTACCTCAAATACGTAACCAGGATAACTTTCAAACTTGACAAGTTTGAGGCCCAACTTAAGTCTTACACTTCTAGCTTGGTCCAAAAGGTTCCTAAACCACTCTAAGGTCTTTCTAAGGTATGTAAAATG
>JAOXJP010059321.1:0-15722 GCA_025762735.1 Platanus orientalis | reverse complement strand
ACAGAAGACAACATTTATAGTTAATACATTATACATGAAGTGCATTGTCTAATAAAAGTAATATATATATATATATATATATATATATATATATATAAGTTATTAAAAAAATCGAATTCTTACAAAACATTTAGCAAAAGGACTAAGATCCACCACACATGATCAATTGGGGATAATATTTTCATCTATCATCCCTAGCAAAAAATGAAGCAAAAAAAAAAAAGGCATTAATACAAATAAAATCATATAACAAGTATAAACCAACTAATCAAATTTGATACCTTCTTGTAGTTTTAAGTGTCTCCAACCAATCTTGTGTACAAATCAATGCCTCTACAGTCTCAGGTGTCAAGCAATTATGGGTTTGACTAAGTACTCTCTCTCCAGTACTAAAGCAAACTCAGATGCAACTGTAGACACAGGAATGGATAAAAGGTCACGAGCCATTTTCACAAGAGTGGAATACTTGGGAGTGAATTTCCACCACTGTAAAACATTCAATTTCATATCTTGGATGATTATTGGCTCTTCTAAATACAAATCCAATTCCGATTTCTGAGTAAATATAGAAGAGTGGTGGTGTGAAGCTTTATACCAACTTAGATATGATGGAGTTGTATCTTCTTTAACAACCACGTGTGAAGTATCATGACCGCTCTCCACAAAACCCATAAAAGGCAACACAGGAGAATCAGCTATATACTCAGAGTAAATCTCATAAACAGCCATATGAACTCTCTTAATCATCACATCCATAGATTTCACAATAATTCAAATTTATAAGCACCATCTTGTATCGAGGATAAAAAACCGATGTCACTGCTAATGCCAAATTTGCATTCATCCCAATACTTTTTAAACTTTGTCATCATTCTTTCTTGCATTGAACGTACATAAGATGTAGACTATCTTTACATGAAAGCAACTTAACATATATAGTACACACATCAAGAAAAAAGTATTTACAGTCGGATATTTTGTCCCTGAAATTTTTTTTATAGCTTCATGAAACACTTTTAAACATTTGCAAATAACATCTCCAGTTGACCACTCTTCATTGGATGGATTACTCTTGTAATCTCTATCCAATTCTATTAAACGAGAAAATGCTTCTTTCAATGGAAGTGCACTCTCAAGCATAAGGTAAGTGGAGTTTCATCTTGTAGGTACATCATGAGCTACATCTTTCAATGATTACAACAGAACTTGAGTTTTGGCATTTTGAAACCTTGCACTTATTTGTGGTGTTAACTTCACATATTTCACATTCTCCCTAATCTTGCTTAACAAAGAAGCTACCTCACGTAAACCATCTTACACAATAAGATTAAGAATATATGCACTACAACGTACATGTAACAACTCACCACCCAATGCAATATATCCTCTATTACACAATGTTTTATTCAATTATCTGATTATTGCATCATTGGTTGATGCATTATCTACCATAATAGAACATATCTTCTTATCAATATTTCATCCTATCAAAAGATCCATAACAACTTGACTAAGTAAGAACACATCATGAGAATCCTCAATTGCTTTGAATCCAATAATTTTTTTATTCAACTCCCATTAATCATCAATGTAATGGCAAGTTAAACATAAATGCCCCATGTTTTGTGACTCTACTATCTACATGTTTGTAGTGAGGCTAACATGATAAAAAAGTGTATCAAAGTACTTATACAACTTCTCCTTTTATTCATTAAACACTTTCATCACATCAGACTTCACTGTGTTTCGTGTCACAAATTTAAACATGGGCAAAAGATTTTGAACAAATGCACGAAAGCATTTATATTCTATCACGCTAAATGGAAGTTCATGTTTGATCACTATTTTTGCCAAGTCTAAATGGTTTCTATTCTAATTAAACTTAAAGTTCTTAAGTGTAGTTTGTGTAGAACCCCCAACTCCAACTACACCCATTGATACTTGCAACATTTGTTGTCCCTTCATTATTAGCTTACATCTTTTTGCATGATTTTTCAAATGACTAGTTCCATTAGCACTTGACCCATTAAAATTTTTCCTGCAATAATTACAAATGACATTTACTGACTTATCTGGATTTACAATCCTCTTAAAGTCATGCCACACCTTTGATTTATATTTTCATTTTGAACCACTCAAATTATGACTTTCACTCTCGACTTCATCTCCATCGACATGGCTAGAATTTTCAGCATTTGCATTGGAAGAAGATGCGGGAGTGGAAGTAGGAGTGGGTGTGGGTGTAGCATTTTGTTCAATAGACATTTTGACAAGCACCCTACAAGCCATCCATATAACCATCACATTTTACATGGATACTAAGCAATATGCGCACACACACACACACACACACACACACGCACATATATATATATATATAAGTACAAACAATACTAGGGAGCATCATACTTCTCCACAAATTCCAAATTAAAGTTAAAAAAAAAAAATTACATAACTACATACCTCAAGCAAATTCAATTATTTCCAAGTTTTTTTATTGCAATTGCTCGTAATTGATCAATAATGACCTTTCCCAATTTCTTTTATCTTTAAAAACTTTTTCCACACCTGCAATAGAACAAAAATAAGTTACTTCGAGGTACCCATAACAAAATTAAACTTGCAAATCTCAAATAAACATAATTCATATGCTAGGTAGTTACTTCAATGTAAGCACAAACCAAAGAATTTACAATTTTGAGCATCTGTCTCAATGTAAACTATCTACATTTGTCATGCATTGCCATTTATCAACAGATGCATTGCCATAATTCACATGTTGATAGTTTATAAAGGATAAGCACAAACCAAGCATGTGAATTATGGCGATGCATCTGTAGATAGTTTACCATTGCAGCATGACAAACAATTTACCCACTTCTGTTGATAATTGGCACCTAATAATCCAGTTATGTATATTTTAGTCTCAGAATATCACAGCCAGGACCTGCTGATTGCACAATTTGGATCAATAATCATGTGCCTGTGTGTGCTTTAAATGTTGTAGCATCATAACTGAAGATATTTTGCTAGTCTCAAAATAATGATATAATATCCTGACCTATCACTATCCCACCTCAAATCTTCATATGTATATCTACAGCAACACATAAGAACCTTCTTTGGAGAGAGGGAGAGAGAGAGAGAGAGAGAGAATGAGTGATCAGAAACTATTATTGATTAAATGAGTGCAAAGAAATTTAGGGCAAAACTCAAACACTGTCAAAATTTTATACAAAACCATTTTTTCTTCACTTCTATTTGTTTACTTATCTCTTGCTTGAAAAACCTCATTAGCACAACAAATGCATTGCCATTTATCAAAAAAGAATATCGAATACTGAATGGAAAATTGTAAAATAAAGATAAGACATTGAAGCATGACACAGGAAGAGAGGGAGAGAGATTCCATCTGAGAGAGAGAGACGGAGAGAGAGAGCCGGAGAGGGGGGGAGAGAGAGAGCCGGAGAGAGGGGGGAGAGAGAGAGCCGGAGACAGAGAGACGGAGAGAGGGGGGGAGAGAGAGAGCCGGAGAGGGAGAGAGCCGGAGAGAGATACAGAGAGGGAGAGATCCGGAGAGGGAGAGAGAAACGTTACCTCCGACGGCGACGGCGACGGAGTAGGCTCGCGACGGCGTGGGCTGGTTGGCGTTGCGATTTGAGGGGGAATGGAAACGGGGAGAATGGAGATTAGGTTTAGTTTTAGTTTTAAGGGTTTTATACGGGGCTTTTATATGAAAGGATGAGTTGCAATTTTAACCGTTGGATTAAATCATCGGACGGTCAGTGTTGTATTACATGTTAATAAATGTGAAAGGATCTGTATTAATTTTTCTGTCCCCTTGTGTTTCGAATTTTTTCTGGACGGATTTATGTCGGAACAGATGTAGATAATACCGAATTTGATTCGTTTATGATTCGATTATGCATCGGATATATTTCGAATCAGAATTAAGTGATTCCGAATTTGTCTTTTTCGAATCGGATTACGGATATATAAATCGGATCATTTACAGCCATGAGGATGATGCATTTTTAAGTTTATTGTATGTGCATCACCATATGTAATTTACCTAAGACTTTCCTATAATTGGATCCTTTGTTGTAGAAGCACGTATTGATATGTGACAAATATTAAATTTAATAATTTCTTTGAATGGCTTTGTTTTAATTTGGGCAAAGTTTTGATGTTTTTACCCCTTATAAATGCCACATGTCACTTTGTGGTAATAGCTATGGACTTCCACTATGGGTTTCTATTATGAAGGTAAAATTCCAAAAAACCCAATATCCAATGATCCTAAAGGGGCATGTGAGTATGATTAAGTCAATTCTTTTCAAATTATTTAATTCTTTAAACCAAATTCAATTACACTTTAAGTTACTAAGACTTTTAACTTAATTCTATACTTAACTTAATTCTATACTATGAACCTATCACATACCACAATTACAGGGCTTCGTCATATACTATAGCGAACTATAGTAGGGTTGATAGATAACCTAAATAATTTTAATTATTTAGTATTTCATATTTCAATTTACTTGGAATCACTTTGCACAAAAGGGTGAATCAATATTATATGTAAGTATACAATTTAAAAACAAGAAAGCAATCATACAAAAGAACACGGTATTTTACAGTGGTTCAATACTCTAAGCCTATGACTACTCTCAAATGGTTCACCACCAAGTCTATTAATTTTTATTAATAATTTTTTCTAACTATCACAAGAAAATTAACAAAACCTAAAAATTCACTTACAAGTCTCTATGAGAATTCACTCGCCTTATAAGTATGCTCCCAACCACTAATGGGCACTTTTCGTTTAGTGGCTCTGATGAACGATGAGAATCCAGACTTAACTCAAAAAAGTGCTGCGAGAATTCACTTCTAGTGACGCTGACAAAGGATATGAACTTCGTTGACGTTGTAAATTTTTTTTTCCAATATGGGCTACCTCTTTAGACTAATTTAACTATTGTAAATCACCCTTCATATTGGAGAGATATAGGGTTTTACTAGGAGAATTGTTTTCTAAGCTTTCAAGTAATGTAACGTACAGTAGGGAAGCTTCTAACACAAGCAATACATTAGCATAATTTTCCTATATGAAAGTGCTGCAAGGTCAAAAGCCAAGGAGAAATTTACTCAATAGCTGACAGGCTCATAATTAGGTTCTCTTTATGCTATATTTTGACTTAGAAATCAATCACATACATACATAAGCCTTTGGGGGTTTGTCCCCTATTTACGGAGCTTGAAAACAAGTTGAAATAGCCTCCAACAGCTCTTTTTAAACGGTAAAAAATAGAGTCATTTAAGAATCTTGAACATGAGATCTTTCCAACTATGAGCATTTTCAACTACTCAAAATTTATTCAATTGTTTGAACTTTGACTGGCCCAGAGTTTTTTAACTATTCCAAAGTCTCAGTCATAAAACAGGCATTCGAGACTTTTGATTTCAATCGGTCTAAACAAAATGTGCTCGCTCAAATGCTTTTGATGCTTGAGAATTTTTTCAATTGATCAAAATTTGTCATTTTCAAAAAGAGATCTTTGAGTCAATCACTTTGAGTACTTATGGTCTACGAGAAGACACTGGGATCAAAAGTTATGACATTTTTACTTTTTAACACATTTTTGTTTTATTAAATTTTTGTCAATTTGATCCATCATTAGTCCAATATTTGTGGGACCTTCTCTAGGTTTGGGTCACCCATTTATAAGTTATTCTAAGTCTAAATAAGGTTAGGTCTATACCCAAACACTCTCTTACCATCATTACATTTATATTTGACGTTGTGGTACACTTGTTGGCTTTTGAATATACATATCATTAGAGCTCAAGACTTCTTGAGTTTTTCACATTTGGCCTGAGTCTCTTGTGCTCCTAGTCGTCTCGACTTTAAGTTCTTCTTAAAGCATCTCCCAAACATTACTTGAACTTACATGATTTTGTACATTTTACTATTTGAAGCTTACATGTAAGACCAACAATCGACCACGACTTCACATGTACTTATACAAGTTTTGGAATGGGATTGACATTATACATTTTACTTAACAATCTCTCCCTTTGTTATTTCTATGTCAAAACTTCCAAAACAAAGAAAATTTACAAAAGTTTACATCTTAGTACATGTCTACCTAACTCTCTCATGACAAAAGTATTGTTCCTTTCTCAAAATATGGTTTCTTCACTAGTGTGACATAAAAAATAAAATAAAAACCTTTCTCGAAAAAGGTTGTCAATTCTATGCAAATAATGACATCTTAAACAAATATCATAAAATTTTACTGTTAAGCACAATTTAAGTCAATTTTTTTTTTTACTCATAAGATTAAACGATGAAGTGTAATTCTCCCCCTGAATTTATTTACCAATTAAAGAATTTTATTGATTATCCAATAAGTTAATAAAAGACATATTTTACTTCTAAACATAGTTTCAACTTAAAAAAACATTTTATTGCCAAGCATTTTATTCTAGGTGCATTTCATGGAACTCCCCCTTTTTCCTTAAACATGTTGGGTCATAAACAATGTTCCATATTACTTCCCCTGAATTTATACTAGTATTTTACTATTTTTTTCGTAATTCATGGTAGATACAAATTATGCTTCGTTCAAATATTGAGGATGTTACTATAAGTACTATTTCAACTTCCATTATTATGTGCTATTATTATTAGCTCATTAAATGGAAATTTCTATAGTTATGAGTATTACAATAGACACATGCATCATGGTAAAGGCACTACTATAAAATCAAGTGAATGATGTCAAATTGCTTATGGAAGAAATACCAATAAGTTCATATGCCATTTCTCTCCCTTTATCCTTTCTCATCTCTCTCCCCCTTTTATGCCCCCCCCCTAAAATATGTCAATTGAAATACAAGTATTCAAAGTAAGGAATACAAAAAAATATACCAATAATCATAGAACATAGTTTATGCTTCTAAGATCACTAATCTTGACCCAAACTTGTTTCAAATGAAAGGTTTTTCTTTCTTCAATTACCCTAGTTTTTCTCTTTTGTCCCTTCCTTTTAGGCTTTTGGGATTTTAGCCAATCATGTTAATGTAAATTGTTAATTCCATGAATTGTAAAATACACGGAGTGGTAGATTAGGCATGGCATGAGCTCATTGCATATCTTAGTCATGTTTGTAATCATCAAGTGGTCTTGGATACCAAGAAGGAAGTCAAGCTCCGCACACTTGAAGCCAACGATGGTTCCGTTCCCAAGTTGTCAAAGTTCATGACTTGAAGATTTAAGTCTCATCAAGACCAATAAAGGTACACAAGGGTAAGTACAATGCTAGACATAAGTCAAAGAATCCTTAAGACCCTTACAAAGGTTATTAGACCACTCTCATGCCTTTGGCATAGACCCATGAAGGATGAGAATCATATTGAGGAAAAATGGTAGAAAAATAGGGAAATCGGATCGATCTGAATGGTGTCAGATCAATTCGCACTTAGCAGATCGATCTGGAAAGGCTCAGGGGTCTTAGATTGAGATACCGGATCAATTCGGGAATGCGGATCAATCCAACATAGCTCGATCTATCCGCCATTGCAGAAATTCAAAAAATAAAACAAATCAACGTTTGCGATTTTTTAACCGTTGGAGTAGATGCCATATCAAGGGTACACGACTATGCTCGTTCCCTATAAGTATAAGAGAGACTCAAATGAGCTCTCTAACACAAGAACCCACTTGAACACAAGAACCCACTTGAACACAAGAGAAAGAAAGTGAAGAGAGAGTTAAGGCATTTACACCTCCTAACTACGAAACGCTAACTCTAATGAACATTGATTAAAGATCAAAAAGCCTTTAAGTGCTTCCCCAACACTCTATTTTTGAAGAACAAGAAGAGGGAAACAAGGTGAAGGGTTTACTTAGGAGTAAAGCCTTGTGAGAAGATCCAATAAGCAAATAGGAACTCTTGGAAGCTTGGTGGTACACATTGGCATATTAGCTCAACAAATGAGCAACCACCTTCATGTGCAACAACAATACACAAGCCTTGTGAGGTAATATGTATTGATTTCAAATTTGTCTATTTAAGATCTTAGCACCCGCCAAAGACACCAGGTGTAGACTATAGCACTATCGCCGGTGACATTGGTAGTGTAGACCATACCCGTCAGAGACACCGGGTATAGACCACTGCCGCCAGAAACACTAGGAGTAGAGATTTATTTTGCAAGTAGTAGGTTTTAGAATTTTAACCTTGATTGTAATGCAATTCAATCTCAATAAAATTTAGTAGCTTGGTAGTGAGCTTTGAAAGTGGATGTAGGCCCGAGTGCCAAACCACTATAAATATTGTGTTGTATGTTTACTTGTAGTGTGAATTGTCTCTTCTCTCTATCTTAAATGATATGTTTAACATCTTACATATAATCTTTCATGCCCTAAGTTCAAATGATATTTGTAGAATAGGCGGGTTAAGAACCGCTAAAGAAGAATGGGATCTTATTGAGAAAATCTACGGGTGACTCTCAAGTTCATCAAGAGATGAAATGTTACTTAGTGATGAAAACACATCACTAGGGTCCCAAGCCCTTGTACTCAATGACACAGCTAAGGACTTACTCAATGAAGGTGAATCTAGAAGTGATAGAGAAGAAGGTGAAGATGAAGAAAACATCCAAGAAGCCTTCGACCAACTTTACATAGAAGATATAGAACTAGCTAAGAATGTCAGGCATTTAAGAAGATGTCTACAAGTCTAGCTCAAGAAAATGAAAATTTAGAAGTTAGAAAAGGAATTAAAAGGAAAGATAAATTAAGCGGATCCAAAACTTCATAACATTGATGAAAATCAATCAAAATGCTTAGTTGGAAATGTTGAGTTACTAAGAATAAATTATAATCTCTCAAATGAAAATAAAGAACTGAATAAAAGAATAAGGGAGTTAGAATTGTGTTGTTTTACTCCCAACTTAGGAGAAAATCATCAAAGCTTAAAAGAAAACATAAATATCTTAGAAGAGAGACTATGTGAGGCAAAAACATTCATCGAATTAGAAAAAATAAATACAAATGTAGAGAAGAGGAAGGTAGTTAAGGACAATGAAATCTTGTCCAACAAGACTCTAGAACTTGAACAAAAAGTCAAATCTCTAGAAGAAAATAACATGAGTCTTGACCTCACTTGCTCCAAGCTCAATGTAAGAAACAATGAGCTACTCAATAAAGTCAAAGAACTTGAGGAGCATATCAAGAAGAATCCTAGCCCCCTTGCCTAAGGTAGTGAAAACTTAGAAAAAATGTTGACAAAGGGCAAAGTAGGTGGTATTAGAAAAGAATTGGGGTTTAAGTCCAGAGATACCCAACCTTCTACAAAAATGCCCAAAAATGTATTTATGAAACATAAAAATAGGACCAATGTCTTCCCACAAGCCATGATGTATGATGAAAGACGATCTTCTTTTAAGAACAAAACTTTTACTCATCATGAAAGAAGAAAGAAAGTACCTAGCCTATTGATAAGCTATGACTCAACCTCTAGAAGTAATGTTTTATCTTTTAGAAGTCCTCCAATCACATGCCACTATTGTGGATTGGATGACCATATAAGGTTTGAGTGCATCAAGAGGCAAAGGGACTTACATGCCCAAAGCCTCAAAGAGTTTAAGAAAATAAATCAACAATTTTCCCAAAAGACTCAAGATGCAAGAAATCTAAAAAAGAAGAGTCAATTTTTATAACCTAAACATCATTTTCAAAAGAAAAAGAAAAAGATCCACCCAAGAGAGATCAATATCCAAGAAATATAGATAAAAAAGATTTGGGTGAAAAGAGATGAACTCACAGCATGTCAAGGTGATATCTTGACAATGGAGATGACCCGATAGAGGTTTTAAGAAAATAAGGCTTTAGATGATCTAGATTGGATCTAAGCCCTACAAGTAGGATTGGAAGAATCCTAAAGGAATGATCTTAAAAGGATCATAAAATGCTATTTGGATGATCTTGGCTCAAAGGAACAAAGACAAACTAGCAATCAAGGAATTTATCTAGGTGAATGACATCGACCTTGATTGAACACCTTGATAGGAAAGCATAAAAGGTGTTGATAATCTATCAAGATCAATTGACCAAAGGAAAATAAAAGTGTAAATTGTCTCAAGCATGTGTGGAGCTATATTAGGTAAACTCGAATTCACATTCTTAGATTCCACCGCTTGAGCAAATGCAGCTCAAAATATTAAAAGCATATGAAAAATTAGCTTATGATGTGTGCATGTGACTATTCATGATCTATTGTGCCTAATTGTTTATCATAAGGATCATGATGACATTACTTTTATGAGACATACTCTCATATATGTGTCAAAGTCATCTTAGCACACTTGAAGCATGCGTGTTCCATAGAAGCACATCAATAGACTGTTTTTTGTGATCTTAGGCCCAGTTATGCACATCATTAGGTCACTAGTGACATATTGATCTTGATTGGCATGTCCTTATATGTCACTTATGTCTCTATGACTTACCATGCATATTCGTATGCTTCAATGCATGAAGTTTGTTCTAATATGTACATATATGCAATGGTCATTGATCTTGATCTATAATACATGACTAGCTCAGACCTATATGTTTATCGAGATCTCTTAGTCCACCAATATTTTTTCTGTTATCAATTCATAACTACAAATTAAGGGAGAAGATATTATGAGGAAGGAAAATCTCATAAGAAATATGAAATTGAAGGGAGTCTGTAGAGTTTCTCAAGAAAATCAAAGAGCTTGAGGAGGACAAGAGGAAGTCATTTTCCATGCTACTGCGCACAGACATGTAAAATTAGAGAAAATGTTCTCTATGAGGAGAGTTTATGGAGACATGAGAGGACTTGAATCCAATTCCAATGTCAATCACACTCTCTTCTCACAAAAAACTAAGAATACCCTTGTGAAAGCTACGAGAAAGGTTAAAACACAAGCTTCTCATAAGGGAAAAGTGAAAGTGTCTTCTTAAGAACCATCAGAAAGGTCATATGAGGAAGAAAATAAGGAAAACAATTCATTTAAGGGCAAAACACAAGGTGAGGTCTTTGGGAAACCAAAATCTCAACCTTACTCCTTTGCCAAAGTGGCATAGAATAGCTTTCAAGCCAACAAAGCTTCTTCCTTTAGAGGATTTCAAGAAAATGCCTTTATCTCTATAAATCCCAAAGGGCAAGTTAGAAAGTCTCCTCAATCCTCTCATACTCTATCCTTTAGGAAGAAACATTTTCAATCCAATGATCATAGAAGAACTAAATCATCTTCTCATACTAAAAAAATGAGAGTATAAAATGAGGATAAATGTCATCAAGCCCCAAAAACACCAAACTTCAAGAAAATTCTTAATGAGAAAAATGTCAACAGAAGAATCTATTTTCAAAATTATTAAGAATAGAAACCCTCAAAAGAAGAAGGATCTATACAAAATACAAAAAGGAGAAATTTTAAGAAAATTATGGGTTATGAGAGATGAGTTAAAATGCTTACTCATCCATGTGGTTCTAATAATCGGAAGCACATCAAGGTAGTACCTTGATAGTGGGTGCTCTAGACATGACCAAGATAGGTCATTGTATGTCAATCTTGAGAAAATTTAAGGTAGAAGTGTCACATTTGATGATGGAGATGTTGCCAAGATCATTGGTCAGAGGTACCTAATATCCCCACACTCTTTAATGTCCTATTCATGCAAGGCATAAAGCACAATGTAAGTAGCGTAATTCAAATCCGTGGTGAAGGCTACGGTGTGCACACTATGAAGGTCAAGTGTGAGATTAAGGACAGAGGAAGTGATAAATTCCTTGTCAAAGGGTTAAAGACAAGCAATAAGTGCTTTGTCACAAAACTAAACAAGCATGGGATGAATGCTTGTCGTATATCTCAAAAGGATAAGACTAATCTTTGACATCATAAGTAGAAAACATCATCTTTAGAGACCCTTCTAGGCTAAGAAAGAAAGAAATAGTCAAAGTCTTTCCTAGATTGTCCCAAAATAACAATCTGATGTACAAACAATTGTCAAATACACAACCAAACTAGAATTCCCTCACAGGAAGACAACCCAAATAGGGTCATCTAGGCCCTTGGAAACTTCTCCACATGGACTTGGATAGTCCAACAAAAATGGAGAGTCTATGAGGTAATAAATACTTCATGGTAGTGGTGGATGGTTTCTCTCATTTTACATGAGTGGCATTCCTAAGAGAGAAATCCGAGGTCTTTAATGAGTTACAAAACAACTAAAGTTGAAAAGGTCCTCCCTATCAAGCATTTGAAGCAACCATGAAAGAAAATTCGAGAACCACAAAATCTCAGATTAGCGTAATGAGAAATGATCAAGATGAACTCTCATCACAACAAAGCTCTAAAGAAAATGTGACCCAAAGGATGGAGTGAGATCATGAAGACAATCCTAAGCCATCCTTGTTTCATCTCCAAAATAGAGCCCAAGAAACTAAAAATGTTCTAAATGATCCAAATTGGATTAATGCCATGTAAGAAGTGCTGAACAAATTCAAAAGGAATAATATATGATTCCTAACTGAAAGAGTCCTGGACAAGAACGTCATCGGAACAAAATGGACACAAATATGATGTGCATGACATGATGACCTAAAACAAGGTTAGACTTATAGCAAATGGATATGCTCAAATAGAAAAGATAGACCCCAAGAGACCATTTGCTCCTGTGGCCTGGCTAGAGTCTATCCTAATTGTGTATGAGACTTGTAGTTCACTATAGTGCCTAAAGGAATCCCTAGTGATTGTAAGTAGCCTCAAGGGCTTGATAACGAACTACAATTTTCTATTAATGCATTTGATTATGCCCAGTTTCCTTCCTCATGGCTCATGATTTGCATG
Source organism: Platanus orientalis (assembly GCA_025762735.1). Classification (NCBI taxonomy): domain Eukaryota; kingdom Viridiplantae; phylum Streptophyta; class Magnoliopsida; order Proteales; family Platanaceae; genus Platanus; species Platanus orientalis. The sequence continues at coordinate 2,828 of JAOXJP010059321.1, read as the reverse complement.
TTAAAATACCTAAAAACCACAAATTGAGTAGGTATGAGTTGTGAAAGTGAGGGGGAGTTCCTTTTCACATAGGAGGGGTTACAACTATAGGGAAACCATAAGAAAATAGAGCACTCGCGTAAGGGGAGCAACAACCACTAACCAAAGAACACAAAATTGATCAATTGAGGGATATTTGGGGCATTTTTAGCACATCCAGATCGATCCGACACGGCGGTTCTAGTAAGAAATGAACCGTCAGTTGGCATAAAAAGACAAAAGTTTAAAGTCTTCTTCATTTACCTTTTGCTCACATTCCTTTATTGTGTTTCCCTTGAGTCTTTCATTCCAAAATCTTTTGCTCAATCATTTCCATGGCTCCACCAAAAAGGAATGCCAACAAAGGAAAGACTCCAGCTACTTCAAAGATGTTGATTCAAAATCCCACACATCCGCCTCCAATCAACTTTAGAGCATTTTTGCATCTCGCCTCTCTAACTACAATCACTATTTCTTGAAGAGGCCGATAGCAGTGGAGCACCATGTCTGCGAGAAAACCCTCTTTGACACACTCGTGGAATAAAAGCTAGTTCTCGGCGGATGAAAATCCCTGATGACCATCAAGGGAGAGGTCCAAGAAGAAGTAGTGCAGGTGTTTTGGTTAAACATCCATGACTCAAGCCTCGACGACCTCACCTTCCATATAGAGGTCTATGGAGTTCAAATGGATATTGATCCATCGGTGCTATTCACTTTGCTCGGGAGAGTCAAGTCCACTGGCCAAGTAGAGTGTTTCCTCCAGAGAAATTCGATAAGGCTGCCATTTCTGAGGTCTTTGGTCATGTGGGCACAACTTGGTTCGGGAAGCTACAAGCCACTGAGTGCCTACTCGATGTGAGACTTCTCAATTTGATCTTCACCTACAACTTGTTCCCGATCATACACAATAATGACATGCCAGACACGATGGTACATGTCATTTACTCCCTCCTTACGAAGGAGTTCGACGTTGCAACAATTCTATTCCACATCATCATCTCTGAGGCGTGGAACTCCAGTATCTCATGGCTATTGCCCTATGGTGTGATGATTATAGACATTCTGGAGGTTTGTGGGGTATCATTCCCTAAGGAGGCTACCACCCTGAAGTAGGGCACTGAGATTAACCAGTTGACGATTCATCGAATGCTTCGAGAGGGGACACACTCGAAGAAGAAGAATATTGCTTCTTCCAAAGTAGGATCATCTGGGGCTACAGTACCACCACCTCCTGTGCACACAGAGGTTCCACCTATGACTATGCCTCCACCTCGACCAACAATAGAGACAACTGCTACTCCTCCTCAAACTCCACCAGCTCCCCAGGGTTGCCCTCAGTGCCCACATTTGTGAGAGAGGCCCTGAACAGGCTTGAGGAACTATCGGGATACATCATCAACCATCTAGAGAAAATGGCAGATAAGATCAACAGTATTGAGCTTCGGGTAGAGAGATTGGAGTGTATTGCGGCTCCCTAGCTCCCTTACCATCCCAGTGTCCTGCTCGATCTATAGACATAGAGTGACAGAGATGTGGATGAAGATGGAGACGAGTGATTGTGAGGATGGATGATTTATTTTTGTACATCCATCAACTTTTGTGCTCCTCCATGTACATATGGGATTTTAATATATGAATGGAAAACAACCTTTTGGACTTATGTCTCATTCTATATCTCTTTTAATTGTTTTCCTTGATTAAATTGTTTTCATTTGCCAATTTCATGACAAAAAAAGGGGAAAAACATAAAATTGATTTTATATCATGGATATAGGGGTAATAAAGTAAAGAGTAATACATTAAGCTAATTTGAAAATTTAGTCTTAAAACTTATAATCTCTCTAATGCAATGAACCAACATATACATTATTCATATTGCATTTCATATGTTTGCTTGAGTCTACTTGCCTGGATATATTTTGTTTATTTCCATTTGACTATGTTATATTGGCTTGAGAGAGGTATTATCTGTCAAATGTGATTTCAGGTTATGAGGCCAAGCATCTAAGCAAAGAACTTGAACAAAAAAACCCAAGCATAAATCAAGGAGGAGTTCAACAGTTCAAGACACATCATTCAGTTTTATTTGTTTAAATGTATAACTCTTGCATTTTCATGGAGTCAGTAAATTCATTGCATATATTTATTGTACTCCATCCATGTAGTTCATTATGTTTTGTCATGGAATTGTCAAAGGGGGAGATTGTTAATGTAAATGATCAATTCCATAAATTGTAAAATACATGGAGTGGTAGATTAGGCATATGGCATGAGCTCATTGTATATCTTAGTCATGTCTATAATCATCAAGTGCTCTTGGGTCCCAAAAAGGAAGTCAGGCTCCGCGCACTTGAAGCCAAGGATAGATTCGTTCCTAGGTTGTCAAAGTTTAAGACTTGAAGACTCAAGCCTCATCAAGACCAATAAAGGTAGATAAGGGTAAGCACACTGCTAGACATAAGTCAAAGAGTCCTTAAGACCCTTACAACGGTCATTAGACCACTCCTATGCCTTTGGCATAAACCCATGAAGGATGGGAATCATATTAAGGCAAAATGACAGAAAAACAAGGGAGTTAGATCAATCTAAATGGTGTCAGATCAATCTGGAAAGGCTCAGGTGTCTCAGACTGAGACATCGGATCAATCCGGGGATGCCAGATTGATCCGTGTGGATAGTCGGATCGATCCACCATCGCATAAATTCAAAAAATAAAACAAATCAACGCCTGCGATTTTTTGACCGTTGGAGTAGATGCCATATCAAGGGTGCACGACTGTGCTCGTCCCCTATAAGTATAAGAGAGGCTC